>ML791605.1:318773-337236 GCA_009831015.1 Picea engelmannii
TTTTGGGGCTTCTAGATGACATATGAGGGTCCTCCAACTTCGTAAGGCCATAACTCTCAAACCGTGAGGAGTTATGTGACGTTCCACATACCACTAGAAATGGAATGACATGTACTATCCATATAGAATAGTATTACCTAAAAATATATCAAAACTCATACCGTTATCCATCAAACAAACTTGGGTCCATTACTCAAACCTGGGTTCTCCAACTTCTCATGGCCATAACTCTCTAACCATGAGGAATTATGTCACGTTCCACATACCACCGTAAATGACATGAAAAACACTATCAATCTAGGATAGTTTCACTGGAAAATTCACTAGAGTTAATCTCATTATTCCACAAATAAGCATGGGTTCTCTAACCATACTTCTAGGATAACTCAATCCGAAAAGCGTCTTCCTGTGAGGGCTTTCACCATAAGGGGACCACTTTGGAGTTCATCCATTTCTACTTATTATCAACCATGACAAGACAATAATGAGTCATCTTTACATCAAACAATCTTGGGTCCATTACCCAACCTTTGTGCTACGGGGCTTTCTTCAAGGGTTGACATCAATGACAACCAACCTTAATCAACACAAAAATCTTTTTTTCTTTCCACGCTTCCATTAGAATTGGTACTTAGTGAGATCACTTGCCTCACCACTTGATGGAGTCATCTGCTTCATGTTTGAAACTGTCATTGTAGCTCCTTCTCAGATATATTGCCTGTGACCTTCCTGGAACAAGAACAACAAGACACAAAATATTTCTAATAGCATTTTCATAAAAACATATCTATGGTAACAAGGATGGTAGTCATCATAGAGTTACCAAGGTGACCTGACCAGGAGCAAACAAGAAATATCTCTCTAGAGGAGATGTTAGTTCATTTTGCAATAACCATCTATATCAATAGTATTCACATGTCATAAAGTATTTATTATATCCAGCAGTAATAGAACCTTTCAAAGACTGCTTTCACAATTTGTAATGTAGCAACTATCAACCTTGATACATACAAATTGGAAGCTTAACAATTTAATCAAACCTGGAACCTGAAGCCTCAACTATTATGGAGGGTGCGCTTGTTCCTCTGAATGCACTGAATCCAAGATTACAACTTGGACAAGGTCTCTATTACTTTCCTTGCAAACACACTCATGTTTTGCTAGATGATATAACTTGGATAGCATATACAAATGCACACCTTTCAAGTCTTGTGGCATCGTCCAACTTGTCTTCCAATGTGAAACTAGAGACCATCTTGACAAGAAGAGATTAGAAACTGAATCATAAGATTCAATGGTTAGAACAAGCTAGAAACTTTAAAATTTCAACTTTGACCACCAAATAAATTTGACCAGAAGTCAACCTTTGAATTTGACTAGTCAAACTTTGACTTTGACTTTGACCAAATATTCAAACCCAATGTTTTGCTAGCTAATGGTACCAAGAGGTGCGTTGGGCTAGGGCGCACTAGGATTTCAAGGAATTAGGTCAAATGCTTCAGCAAAAGTGCATGAACACAAGGGTTAGGACTTGTTGCAGCTGCATAATCAGAAAACCTAGTTGTAGTTGTAATTGGTGCCACAACGAGCTTAACAAAGAACTATCTCACTACCTTCAAGTGGTTAGACTATCTTAAAGGTTGTGTGGGCCCATAGCCTATTAGAATTATAGAGATGTGCTCATTTTACCATAGACAATATTACTATTGTCACCCAACCATAAGCATGCAGCCATCCTCGAGCACCATAACCTTTTCTAGATAGAATGATTCTGAAAGCATCACTAGAACCAACATATAACCAAGAGAGATCATCTTTCTCCAAATATAGCTCACCTAACATAAAGTCCCAAAGCCACAGAACAAGAATAATACCTAGTTGTAGTAGTTGCAATTGCAACAGTTGCAGTTTCAGTTGCACTTACCAAGAATACCACCAAGAACCATCACCGAGAACACCACCAAGAGATACTAGAGGATAGGGCGCACATATTAGGCTATGTGGCGCTAGAGAGAGAGACCAAGAACCATCCCAGAAGATCCACCTTCCATCCTTGCAGCTGCAGCTCCAAACTGGCGTCAAATTTGACTGAGAGAGAGTGTGAAGTGTGTGTGTACAAATGAGCTAGATCATCTCTTATTTATAGTGGTTCTTGTCACTTGTCTGGGCCGACTTGTCCTTTTAGAATATAATACTTTAATATTAATTTTGTTACTGAGCCGACTTGTCTTCTAGGGTTTCTACACATTTGTTTAGGAATTCTCTTGCTTCTAGAATATTCTATTCTAGCCAAAGGTTACACATGGAGGTTAATACCTCCTGCAACTACCATAATATCAACAAGAGCCACGTGGAAAGTAGAAGTTGGTCCATGTGGAAATACCCCTCCTAATAATCTCACTTTTACAAATAAATTGTTTATGAAATGACCTGCTTTTATAGAATAAGCGAGGATCACTTTTACAATGAAGTTACTTTATAAATGAAAGTTGCATGCAAAATAAATAACTTAAAATAAAATATTAAAGCTACTTATAGTGATTCACTTTTACAATTTAAGTGAAATACATTTTACAATTGATGCATGAACTTTTTCAAAAAAAGGTAACAAAAAAGAGACTTGAACTCAAGACCTCTTACTTGTTAAAGAAATTTTTAACCAAGTGAACTAATGCAAAACATATTATATTGCTTAAGAGAATTGTTGTTGTTGTCGGCCTTGGACGACATTGTCATAAAAAATATTTCCATATAGGAAAAAAAAATCTCTTCTCAATGGAAACAAGCGTTAGAACTCAATTAGCTTACCCAAAGAAAACAATTGTTTCTATGTTTCTAATTTACCAAGATCACACAAAGCACATGGAAAAGAGCATACGCGAATAAGAAAACCCTTACCGCTCTATTTCTTATTTGTTGAGATTGCATAGATCGCAAGGCAAACAGAATATGCAGATCGAAAAGAGTAGCAACCCAGAAATAATAAACTAAAAACTGAAATATTATCTGTACAAAAAATTAAAAAACGGTGTATTAGGGGTTTATACCTCTGGATCTTACTGAAATGGTTGTATCTTGAGACAACACAAACCTTTTCAAGTGAAGCAAAAAGCATTTATAACTGAAATGAGCACTACAGACACAATGGAATAATCTTATTAGCCCAAAAATGGAAGAAACTAGAGATGCAGCAACACGACTTTAAGATCTCAATCTATAACGTGACGAGTCTTCAAATGCGCTTTGATATCATGTTCACCAACACTAATATTCCAACAGAGGACTAACACCTTCAATAAACACTCACAAAACCTAATCAAACATCAACACACTAATGTTTTTCATGGTAAAACCCCTACAAGGAAACATCCACAGCCCCAACCAACATGGCTACTTGAAACAATTTATTAATGCAAAAGAAAAATATTACAACGAGGTTTACGAGAGAGTTTCTCACAATTGATCATCAACAAATGACCCTCCATGTTGTTTAAATAGAGATCATGGACCAATTAGGTGTTAAGCCACGGATCAATGTAGTTGTTAAGATCGAGGAGAATATAAGTCGTCGGATCACACTATGTTGGGAACATATCGTGACCGTCGTATTTCCTAACTACAAATGCATAATAATGCATACTAAAGAAACACATTAAGAAACTCGCTTTTCCCTAATGACATATTAGACCAAGTTGATCTTAACTAAGTCCTATGTATCTAAATATCCTAACAAGTTAGATGGTGTATCAAAGGATATAAAACATTTGATTTGTAATGGGAAAAAGAATCATAGGTAAGGTTAATTTTTAATGTACCAACTTTGTGTTTTTTTTGTTTTAATATTAATCTCTTTTTCATTTTATTTGGATTAAAGGATATAAGACATTTAATTGTAATGGAGATAAAGAGTCATCGGTAAGATTGATTTTTTATTTGTCAACTTTGTGCTTTTTTTCAACATTAATTTTATTTTCATTGTGTTTGGGTTAAAAGATATAAAGTATTTAATTATAATCGCAATAAAGAGTTATTGGTAAAATTAATTTTAAATTTATTATTTTTGTGAATTATTTTTTAATATTAATCTCCATGTTTGATAAGATTGATTAGATTTTATTTCCTCTACTATACTCCATTAATATTGGAAAACTAATAAAAAATAAAAGAAATAAAATATGCAATGTCTTTAATACTAGCTATGGGATTTCCATTTAACCATATTATTCACAAGACACATTAATACTAACTATGGGGTTTCTCGAAATTCTTTGCAAAACCCTTGCATTCTTCAAAGGATTGCATGTAACTTGTGGATAATTACGTTATTGAGATCAAACAGGGGATCAATCGTGCCAAAATTGTAGGGTTTGGCTCAACTTGATATACTATGCTCAAATGAAAATGAAAATGTACAACACTTCGTACCAAATTGTAACCAATTATTCAAATTAATAAGAAATTATAAAAAATATTAAAAATAAAAAGACGTTTTAATAATAAAAAAAATTATATATAAATTTTTTTCAAATAATAAAAAAATTATATATTAAATTTGTTTTCAAATATTATTAATTTAATGTTAAAGGTTTTAGATAATGGGGTAATTTTTCAAATATTAGGGGGTAATTTTTCAAAGCTTTAGATAATGGGGTAATTTGAAATTATTAATTTTTTAAATATTATTAATTTTTCAAATACTAGTAATGATTCACACTAGTAATTAAGCTTATACAAACATTAATACCATCCATTCGCTCATGATCAAATGTGAAACCAAATCATATATTGATATTTCATGGACACACTAGTAATGGTCTATACTAGTAATTAAGCCTATACAAACATCAATACCACCCATTCACTCTTTACAAAAACATTAGTAATGGTCCACACTATTAATTAAGCCTATACAAACATTAATACTACCCATTCACTCTTTACGGAAACACTAGTAATAGTCCACACTAGTAATTAAGCCTATAGAAACATTAATACCACCCATTCACTAATAACCAAATGTAAAACCAAATCATATATTGATACTTCATGAACACACTAGTAATGGTCCATACTAGTAATTAAGCCTATACAAACATTAATACCATCCATTTGCTCTTTACAAAAACGTTAGTAATAATTCACACTAGTAATTAAGCTTATACAAACATTAATACCACCAATTCACTTGTGAACAAATGTGAAACCAAATCATACATTAATACTTTATGGACACACTGGTAATGATCCAAACTAAACTAATAATTAAACCTATACAAACGTCAATACCACCCATTCACCCATGACTAAATGTGAACTCTGAACCAGTGAACCAAATGTTAAACTTACATGAAAATAAACACCGAAAGTCATACATCTTAGTAATTTAATACGCATCTATAGTACCACCGACTCACTCATGATTACTCAAATTGAAATGTTGGGTAGTGTAATAAATTAAAAAGTTGGGTAGTGGAATCTTTAATGATTTTTTTTATTTATGCATTGCCTAAACATTGCCTAAAAAATAAACAAGTGAAGGTCATATACCTTAATAATTAATACTCATCAATAGTATCACCAACTCACTCGTGACTACTTAGATTGAAATGAAATGTTGGATAGTTAAATACTTAATGACATTTTCAAATTTTTTTTTTAATATTTTTAGACATTCCACGTGTCCATTATGATATTATGTACCATCACTATTACATTCAACTCATACACCTACTAGAGGATAACTGAGTAATTTAATACTCATCAATAATACTACCAATTCCCTCCTCACTTAAATTCAAATGAAATGGTGATTAGTGGAATATTTATTACTCATCAATAATACTACCAATTCACTCCTCACTTAAATTGAAATGAAATGGTGAGTGGTGGAATATTTAGTAATGAAATGGTGAGTGGTGGAATATTTAGTAATGAAATGGTGGAATATTCACTGACATTCTCCCATTATTTTGAAAATATTTCTAAGCATTACACATATTTATTATTATATTATACATCATTATCATTACATTCATTCCAAATGGTTGGACGGTGGATTTAAGGATATAAAACATTATTAATAAAATTAATTAATGATATTATTTAATTATTTTGTAAATATTTTTATTCATTACAAATATTTATCATTATAGCATATCATGTATCATTACCATTATATTTTTTTCAAGTTGTGTTCGACAACATATGTATTTCAATAGAGAACGAACATCTTCAATAACCATTCACACAATCAGATCAAAGATCAACACATCAATGTTTTGACGTGGTAAAATCTCTACGAAGAAACATCCACTACCCCAGCCAACGTGGCCACTTTGAGCAATTTATTAATGCAAAGGAAAAATATTACAGAGAAATTTACAAGAGAGTTTCTCGCAATTGATCATTGGCAAACAATCCTTTGTGCTCTTTAAATAGAGATCATGGACCAATCGGGTGCTAAGCCATGGATCAATGTAGTTGTTAAGATCGAGGAGAATATGAGCCATTAGATCACTCTATGTCGAGAACATATCGTGATCGTTGGATTTCCTAACTATAAATGTATACTAATGCATACTAAAGAAACACACTTTTACCTAACGACACATTAGACCAAGTTGATATTAACTAACTCCTAAGTGTTTAAATATCCTAGCATCCCCCCTTAAGAACAACTTGGGATAGGATTGAATGATTTGCAAATGAGACATAAGAGGAAAAGGAAGGATGCATTAGAGTTGATCCCCCCTTACTGACAACTTCTTGAACTCCTAACATAGATAAAAGATTAGAAAAATTCTCTTCGGTAAGAGAATTTGTGAAAAGGTCTACGACTTGATCTTTTGTAGGGCAAAATAACCCTTCAATAACTCGATCATGAATGAGTTTTTTTATGAAGTGCATGGGAAGCTCGATGTGTTTACTATGATGATGTTGAACTGGATTTTTGGCGAGCTTGATGGCACTATGATTGTCGCACTAGAGGGTGGTCAGATGTTGTTGTTGGAATCGAAACTTTGAAAGGAGATATCCAAGCCAGAAGGCTTCATGACTTGCATTAACAATTGTGCAATACTTTGTTTCTGCTGAAGAAAGAGCAATAGCCTATTGTTTCTTATAGGCCCAAGTGACAAGTCATGAACCAAGGCTGGCAACATAACCTGCAGTAGAATTTTGAACATCGGGGTCGTTGGCCCAATCTAAATCAATGAAACTAACCAATAAAGGAGTTCCCCCTGAGTTGTAATGTATCATGAATTGAATTGCACCCCGAACATACTGAAGTATCCTTTTAGCTACTTTCCAATGGATTTCATGGGGTGTTTGCATATACCGGGAAACAAGACCAACAACAAAGGAAATATTGGTATGGTTATGAGTCAAGTATAAGAGGTTACCAACTAAATGATGGTACAAAGTGGCATCAACTTCGGGAGAAGTACAAGTGGAAACAAGTTTGACTCCAGAGTACAAGGGAGAAGGGGTTGGTTTAGAGTCTTCCATGTGAAAGCGGCGAAGAAGGTCACACACATACTTAGTCTGGGGAAGAAATAATCCTTCCTTGGTTTGCAATAATTGGAGGCCAATGGAATAGTGAAAATAGCCTAAGTCGGTCATTTCAAATTTCTTCTTAATGATGGTTTTCACATGGTTTAAAAGTTTTGGGTCACTACCAGTGATGATAAGGTCAACAACATAAAGAACAAGGATTATGAGAAGTATTCCTACTTTCTTGGTATAAACATTGGGGTTAGAATGACATCTAGAAAATCTAGTATTCAGAAGAAAGTTTTCCATTTTTGCATACCAAGCTCGAAGAGCTTTCTTTAGACCATAAAGAGATTTCTTAAGGAAACAAACAATGCTAGAGTTATTCTGGACATAGCTAGGAGGTTGTTCCATGTAGATTTATTCTTGCAAATCCCCATGCAAGAAGGAATATTTAACATCCATATGATTGACCTCCCATTTATGTGAGGCTATAAGGGATAGAAAAAGGAGGATGGAATTTAGTTTGGCTAGAGGGGAAAAGGTTTCATTATAATCAATGCCTTCAACTTGAGAGAACCCTTTGGAAACTAATTGAGCCTTGTGTCTTTCAACACTTCCATATGATGCATACTTAGTTATGTAGACCCATTTACATTTGACAAGGTTTCTTCCTTTCAGAACAAGATCTCAAGTATAGTTCACCATTAAAGAGTGATACTCTTCATTCATTGATGTATCCCAATCTAGATAACCTGAAGCTTCTACAAATGTCTCTGGATCATGAGTCTTTGAAACTTGAGCCAAAAGAGAAAAGGCTCGTTGGGGTTTTGAACGAGTTTGACGTTGATATGAAGGATCACCGGCAAGATCACTAGTTTTTTCTTGTGTTGAATGGACACATCTAGGAATCAATGTTGTTGGTGTAGGTTCATGTTCATTGGACTCATCTAGAGGAAGGTGAACATGCGGAGGTGGATTTTCATCCTCAATGTCATCATCTGAAGAAGAAACTAGAATAGGCATAGAAGAAGGCACAAACATCAAATATGGCTCGCAGGATGAAGAAGGAACAAACGTTGAATCAGGATCCTAGGCCAAGAGATTTTCATCAAATTTAACATCTCTTCTAATAATAAGTTCATTGGAATGAGGTTGAAGAAGTCTGTAACCTTTGACATCTTCTAAATAACCAACAAAAATGCATTTCTCACTTTTAGGTTGTAAAGCTTTCATTTTCTCCTCAAGAATGTGATCCCATGCTACACTGCCAAATACACAGAAGTGACTTACATCTGGCTTAAGTTTATTAAATGTTTCTTCCGATGTTATAGTTTTTAGAGCCTTAGTGGGAGTGCAATCTACTATGTAATTTGCATAATTAATGTCTTCTGCCCCATAATTAAGACTCAATCCCTTAGATTGAATCATACAATTAGCCATTTCTTTTAATGTGTAATTCTTTCTATCAGTAACACAATTTTGTTGTGGTGTATATGGGACAGTGTGTTGCATTTGGATTCCCTATGTAGTGTTGTAACTTGTAAAATTGTTGTTTACATATCCGCCTCCATTATCTGTTCTTAACCTTTGAAGTTAATGTCCAATTTTTTTTTCTATAAGCGCCTTGTAGGCCAAAAACTTGTCAAACACTTCACTCTTAAGTTTTAAAAGTAAACCCAAGTGCGTCTAGAAAAGTCATGAATGAAATTTAAGAAATACTTTCACTCAGAAAAAGAAGGAGAAGAAGGTGGACCACACAAGTCACTCTGAACAAGCTACAAAGGGGTTGAGGCGTGCCAAGAGGCACATTTGTCAAAACTATCCTGAGGATGTTCGTCAAGAGCACAATCGGCACAAACACCATCTCTGTGAGAAACAAGAGGAAAACCAATCACCATCTATTGATTACATAGTTTTTTCAATGAGAAATAGTTTAGACGAGCAAACTCCTCATGCCAAAGTTATCTCAAGTCATCGCTATGAGCAAAAAAAACTAATGGAAAAGATGATGACCCAAAGTTATCAAACTTGTACAACCTGGTAATATCATCTGCAATTATGATTACAAGAACATACTTACGATGTTTTAGATCCTTGATTACAACTTGGTGAGGTGAAAACTCTACAGTTTTACCTTCACCTAAATGAGTGATTTGATATACTGATATAAGGTTGCAGGAAAGACTTGGAACACATAATACATCATTGAATTGGCCATTATCTACCTGAATTGTTCCAGACCCTACAACACTAAGAGATCTATAATCACCAACAAATATTTTCTTGGTGTTACATTCATTTATAGAAAAAAATATGGCTTTATCCTTAGCCATATGATAAGATTTTCTAGAATCAATAAGCCACTCATTAGAAGAAGAAGTAGAAGTTGCATTAAAGGAGAAACCAAAAGAAAAAAGTGCATGTCCATGAGAATAAGAAGAAGAAGAATCAATAATGATGTTGTGCTTCTTCATCACTTCTTCTAAAGCTTCCATCTCCTTAAAACATTTGGACTCCACATGACCATGCTTCCCACAAAATTTGCAATGTCTATCACCAGTCTTCTTACTTTTAGATTTCTCTTCTTTGTCACCATTAGGAGTGGAAGTTGGCTAAGAGGGTTTGAGACCCTTGTTTTTCCTATTTTTGTGACGAGAATGTTGCTTCTTAGGATTATTGGATTTATCTTTATGTTGGGCCACTAAAGCTTTGTTAGATGTACCTTTAGTGCTAATCAATCCAAGTTGCAGAAGCTTATCTTTCTCCTGAATCACAGCATCACAAAAGGACTCAAGAGAGGGTTTTTTTATAAGCACTCCCTAGAGCTTCTCTGGTGGCCTGAAAGGCAGATACAAAAATAGAATATGCACTACCAAGCTTAGCAAGAATGACATATATGCATCGATCTTCCGACAGATCTATTTTTCATTCTATACATAAAATTCTACATTTTTTGAACTTAGATAAGTAATCTTCAATGCAAGGAAAACCATTTGGACTTAAGGTCATTAATTGATTCTCCAACTGGTGGGATTGAACAATATTTTTTTTACCAAATAGAGTTTCAAGATTTTCCCAAGCATCATCAGGGTCATCAATTCGTTGAAGGTGAAACCTTAAATCAAGAGAGATGGACATTTTGATCAGTCCACGTGCTTCATCATTCTTATTGGCCAATTTGACTTTCTTTTCATCATCAGTGAGTTCTAGTTCTTTCCCCAAGGTAATCTAGTACAATCCTTTACTTCTTAATACATCCTCCATATGGAATTTCCATGAGAAGTGTTTGGTACTTGTAAGCAAAATATCAGTAGGAGATTCCATATTAAAATATGAAAAACGAATGTGAAACTAATAGTCTAGATGGAAATATTTCGAAAAAATAGGTTGTTAAAAAAATGGCACTAAAAATAGACTTCGGATGTGAAAGTTATGCCCTTTTTAAAAACGACATAAATGGTAGCTAAAAAGTCGCGTGGCAAGTAGAAGTTGGTCCATGTGGTGATACCCCTCCTTCTAATAATCTCAGTTTTACAAATAAGTTGCTTATGAAGCGACCCACTTTTATAAATTAAGCGGGGATCACTTTTACAATGAAGTTACTTTATAAATGAAAATTACATGAAAAACGAATAAATTAAAATAAAATATTAAAGCTACTTATAGTGATTCACTTTTATAATTTAAGTGAAATACACTTTACAATGGATGCATGAAATTTTTCAAAAAAAAGTAACAAAAAAGAGACTTGAACTCAAGACCTCTTACTTATTAAATAAAATTTTAACTAAGTGAACTAATGCAAAACATATTATATTGTTTAAGAGGATTGTTATTGTTGGACTTGGACGATGTGCTCATAAAAAACTATTTTCACACAAGAAAAAAAAAATTCGCTTCTCGACGACAACAAGGGTTAGAACTCAGTTACCTTACCCGGAAAATGTAAATTTTCCCTATGTTTCTAATTTACCGAGATCGCACTAAGCGCATGGCAAAGAGAAAACACGGATAAGAAAATCATTTCCGCTCTATTTCTGATTTGTCGAGATCGCACAGAGCACATGGAAAATGCAGATCGAAAAGAGTAGCAACCCAGAAATAAAAACAGAAAACTGAAATATTATCTCTGCAATTTTTTTTAAAAGGGTGTATTCAGGGTGTTATCACATAAAGTTGTCCATAATCACGAGTAGCATCCATGAAACGCATGAGAGCGGGCATGTGCAGTTTGCAGCAGTCAAGATCCCCTGTGCAGTTCAATGTAGCGTTATCTCCAGCGCAGTTGGAAGAAATCCAAAGTTGGCAGGCGAATAAATTTTTGGTGGGGCGCTAAAGTAGTCGGTGCACCCAGATATCGGATCTCGTTCAGATCAAAGGCCTCAAATCATTTCAGGGCTGCAACATGCTCGAGCGTTCAAAGGCCTTAAGCGAGCCGAAATCCTAACCACGGTTTTGTGGAATGGCTACGTGGCGAGAAGTGGTGCATTTTAGGCCTAAAAGCAGTGTGGGCCTAAACCGCTACCCGCGGCCCCGAAATCACGTGCGCATATGATGTCTTATCTAGCAGTGGCAGGTGGTTGCTCACTAGTCATCCAAACACGCTCCAATCCCGAGGGAGATTTAGTTAATGAAAAAGGACCGATAGTTGAAACCTCAACTCAGTCCATAAATAGAAAGAAGGAAAGTTATGGCCGAGGAGACATAGTTGTTAGCCCGAGGTACCATGGTGGACGATTTCTTCTTGCAGGCCCATGTTGATCCGAGCTTGTGTCTATCAGAAGGAAACACGTGCAGCATGACATAAGGATGCACAGATGCGGCAACATGGCTTCAAGATCTCAATATAAAATGGGAGCGAGTCTCCAAATGCACTCTCATACCATGTTCAACAACACTAGTATTCCAATAGAGGACTAACACCTTCAATAAACACTTACACAACGAGATCAAACATAAACACATCAATGTTTTTTTGTGGTAAAACCTCTATGAGGAAACATCCACAGCCCCAACCAACATGGCCACTTGGAGCAATTTATTAAGGCAAAAGAAAAAATATTATAGAGAGGTTTACGAGAGAGTTTCTCACAATTTCTCATTGACAAATGGCCCTCCATGCTCTTTAAATAGAGATCATGGACCAATTGGGTGTTAAGCCATGGATCAATGTAGTCCTTAAGATCGAGGAGAATATGAGTCGTCGGATCACTCTATGTTGAGGACATATCATGACCGTCGTATTTCCTAACTACAAATGCATACTAATGCATAATAAAGAAACACATTTTTACCTAACAACACATTAGACCAAGTTGATCTTAACTACCTCCTAAGTGTTCAAATATCCTAACAAATTGGATGGTGTATCAAAGGATATAAGTAATTTGATTTGTATTGGGACAAAGAATCATTGGTAAGGTTAATTTTTAATGTGCCAACTTTCTGGGTTTTTTTTCAATATTATTCTCTTTTTCATTTTATTTGGATTAAAAGATATAAGACATTTAATTGTAATGGAGATAAAGAGTCATGGGTAAGATTAATTTTTTATGTGTCAACTTTGTTCTTTTTTTCAACATTAATTTTATTTTCATTGTGTTTTGGATTAAAGGATATAAAGTATTTAATTCTAATCAAAGAGTTTTTGGTAAAATTAATTTTAAATCTATTAATTTTGTGATTTATTTTTTAATATTAATCTTCATGTTTTATAAGCTTAATTAGTTTTTATTTCCTCTACTATACTCCATTAATTTTGTAAAGCTAATCAACGTAATAAAATATGAAATGTATTTGATACTAACTATGGGATATCCATTTAACCATATTATTCACAAGACACATTAATACTAACTATAGGATTTCTAGAAATTCTTTGCAACCCCTTGAATTCTTCTAAGAAATGTGTGTAACTTATTCCTAGAAGGACTTCTATGCTCATTGATTACTCTAATGACCAATAGAGAGTTCCCGAGCACTGCCAATTCCTTAATTTTTTCCTTCTTGACTATGTCGAGCCCATACCATAGAGAATAAATTTTTGCCAAGTTATTAGAAACACTCCCAAGTCCTTATGCATAATTTGCAATTGGAGTTCCTAAGAGATCATGAATTGTCCCCGACGCCTACCACCCATGACTTTGTGATGGTTATCCTCCTTACCGATTAACCACTAAATTATTGCACCGAGAGGCACTCTACAACCCAATATGAGGGAAATGTTTTCATGTTAACATTAGGTTAGATAACATTACATAAAAAAAATTCAAATTTGGCTCAATTAAAAAATAAATAACATCAATAAAAATAAATTCAACTCAATTAAAAATAATAATTACATGCACTGTTATATATTACACACACATATATATACACATATAATTGATCAAATTCAAGAAGATAAAATTGAGGATATTGCGAAGAAGAATAACAATGGGTAATTAAGTCAATGGATCAACAAGTAACTAAGGAGAACACAAGGAGCAAAGCAGCAAAGGAACAATATACAAGTATAATTTTTGTTTTCACGAAAAAAAAACCCTAATAAATTAATCACAGGTCCGAACACTCAATTCAACTAGAAGAACTATTATGCAATACAATTTACTGCAAAGCTTCAGTGCAATTTATTGTAGGGTATATGAATAATTGTTCTCATGATCCGAAAATTAGGGAAATATGTTGGATATGGTGGACAAATTAGAGGAGCAAAGGTGACGTAGAAGTACATTATGGCACACAAATTTTGGGATATATGTTTTGATGGAGAAAAAAATATCACCAAGAGATTCAGGCATTCGATAATGAATTCAAACCATGTAGGAAGCATGCATGCAATGTGGAGACTTAATCTCTAAGATTTAAATTTAATTTGAATCTGTCACTTTCATGTAAATTATGGATGATTATGTTGTTGAGATAGAGAGGCCAACAATCAATCATGCCAAAATCATAAGGTTTGACTCAACTCGATAAATTATTATGCAATACAATTTACCACAGAGCTTCAATTCAATGCAATTTACCGTAGGGAATCTAAATAATTTTTCTCACGAACCGAAAATTATGTAAAAGTTTACCCGTAGGGAATCTGAATAATTTTTCTCACAAACCAAAAATTAGGTAAAAGTTTACCACGGAGATTAAGTGCAATATACTGCAGGGAAACTAAATTTTTCTCATGAATTGAAAATTAAGGCACTGTGTTGGATATGGCATGTGAATTAAATGAGAAAAGGAAACATAGAAATAAATTATGGAGGGTGAATTTAAATTTAGAACAAATTGAAAAGTAGGGCATTGTGTTGGATATGAAGGGAAATTAGAGGAACAAAGGCAACATGGAAATAGATTGTGGAGGGTGAATTTAAATTCAGTTCGAATGGGAACTGTATTGGATATGGTGGGTGAATTAGAGGAGCAAAGGAAGCATAGAAATAGATTATGGTAGGCAAATTTAAATTTAGTTCAAATCTCTCAATTTCATGTAAAATGTGGGTGATTATGTTGTTATGGTAGACGAATTTAAATTTAGTTTGAATCTCTCACTTTCGTGTAAAATGTGGATGATTACGTTATTGAGATCAAACAAGCGATCAATCATGCCAAAATCGTAGGGTTTGACTCAACTCGATAGACTGTGCTCAAATGAAAATGAAAATGTACAACACTTGTACCAAATTGTAACCAATTATTCAAATCAATAATGTAACACCCCAAGGTCAAGCCCCTGTTGAATTGTAATTATGTTTATAGGCTGGTGATCGAAGTGTTTATAAGTTGAAGACTTATATGTTTATTAGGCCGGAGAGCCCAGATGCTTAAGGCCATGAGCCTGATTTTTGTATATGTAGTTGGACATATCATTAATAAAATTACATTGTTGTGTGTAGACTGACCACGAAGAAAGAGTATGGGGGACTAAGCTCCAATAGGTAGGGTAAGGGAGGGGGCTAAGTGTTTAGTCCTAGGTGCTAAGCTAAAGTATTACCTCTAAGAGAATAATATTTTGTTATTATTTCCTAAATGCTAAGGTGGACATGATCGGTGGTGTCCTAAGTTCCGGGAAAGGGAATGAGTGCTAAGTGGAACTCATGCAGCTACAGGAAGATAGGTGTTGACCTGGGCGCATGCAGTTAAAGCTAGGAAAGCTAGCTCATTGGGGGTTCGCTTCCCATTCTGACGTTGCTCCCCATCCTTGTGTTTGGACCAATCTCGAGTTCCTCACGACCCTTATGATTCTCTAGTAGTCGATCACCCTATTTGATTCACCATTGACTCGCGTACTGAGCCACCATCATCTTCATCATCACCTATGTATCTAGTATGAACCTTTGGAATCTTGTAGTCATACTTGAGTTATCCCGTGTGTCTTCTATGAATCACAACGCACCATGTACCTTGCCTGAGTTGCACTGTGCCTTAACGTTTTATTGTTACAAGCCACATAGTTCCTTGGTTGAGTGTGGCTTGCTCCCATCATCTATTCTATACTGATCTTTGTTGTTGCCATCACCTTTTCAGGAATTGACTTAGAAATAGACTGAAGAAGCAGGTTGTCAGGTATGCAAGCAACTCTCTCCAGGTGAGAGAGGTTGTTTGGGAAGTGATTTCCCAGAGGGAGCCCAACTGCAGTTATAGTGCTCGGAGAATTCATGTCTGACCTGTTGTTGAAGCCTTGGAAGGGAAGTGGGGAAACCGAAGGACTTTGGAGTAGAGAAGGGGCACACTTCCTGGGGTGGGACAGGCTGTGGGGAATGAGAGGTTGTAGGCTGTTAGTGTGAGCTGGCCCTGGGAGATAATCCTTCTTGTTGACTATGTGACTTTCCTATTTCCCTTTCCAAGCCTAGGAATCCCTTGCCCGATGGATTTTAGTCCCAGCTTGGGGGTGACCCACTACTGAGCATGATGAGAAGCATGGTATAAGGTTGGGAGGTTCGTGGAAGGTATGCACGCAGTTGGTGGTCATCTATTGAAATATAAGTACCAAATCTTTGTTGATTGTATGTGGTGTAATTGTACATGTTTTATAACTTGATGAGTAATGCCTGGATATTTCATATATGATGTATGTGTAGGCTTACTGTTATTTCCACATTAATCTATGTATGGTTAGAATATGTCATGTGTATGCATATATTGTCGGCATGTTTTAATGATTATCCTGCATGAATAAGTGGCCTGAACAGAATGTTGTAATCGTTATTTGTGGTAGATATGCATGCATATAAATTTACAAAATGGTATCAGAGCTAAGTGAAACATCCAATAAGTGGCGTTGTCCGACCTATTGGCGGTTGGGGATGTTACAAAATGGTATCAGAGCCATGGTTTCAACATTAAGCTTGGATGGGCCATGTTATTAGAAGCTTAAGAAAAAGTTTCTAAAAAGATTTGTTGTCGAAATGGACAAAATTGAAGTTCAGAGCCCAGTTTTCGACACTGAGCCTGAATTAGGCCGTATAAGTGGTTATGGAATCAAAATCTCAGAGAAAATTGTTGTTGAGAAGGACAAAATTTGAATTTCAAATCATTCCAGAGTGCCAAGAGAGCACCTTGGCCGTGTTTGAAAGATCAGGAGGTATAGCGATTCAAGAAAGATAACAGAAAAGAAACTGCAGTAACTAGGGGGTTTGGAACAGCAAGGTTTGAAGTTGAGTTGTCAGATCAAGCAGAGAGTAAGTCACAACCATCAGATCTCATTGAGGGGAGATTTTAGGTGGGGAGCCATTGTGGAAATCACAAGAGAAATTAAAGAGTGGACAAGTTGAGACTTTGCAATCCCTCGAGATTGCTGGTATTGCTAGATCAATAGATCAATGATGGATATCGATACCATTACGGATGAGCATCTTCACATTGTAGAGATAGGGAAGGAAATTAAAGCGTGAGCAAGCTGAGTTTCCGCAATCACTCTTGGTCGTTGATCTTGACGATACATTAAAACACGATTGTCGATCTTGCAAAGTGAGATAAGCACCCAAAGGTTAAGTCGAGCTCACAGTTCTTGGTCACATGTAGAGAAGATATAACAAACTTCGTGCAATTCATGTTCATTGATCCAAGCAAGGAAAACGTGTCAGAAAGTTAGCTTATTCGAAAATACAACATTTGGGAGAAACAAGGTGTGAATAGACTGGAAACTCCCGAAGTTTTGAAGCCCGAAGCTCTGAAGTCCTGAAATTTGAAGACAATCTAGGTCGTTCGTCGAAGGAGATGCATGTCAGAAGATCGGCTTGTTCAGGAATTCGATGTTCGGGAGAAATGAGGTATGCTAAGGTGAAATTGTTAAGACCCAAATATCAATATAGCATAGAAAAACCTCATAAAAATTACTCAACACCTTGAAAAAGAGATCATTTCATATAATAAGCCTCTTCGAGGGGGCAACCTCCTTTTACCCCACTTAAATGTTCAAGTACAAGATGATTCAAAATGAAAATGTCTCCTGGGTATATATAGGAGACTAGGAGGTATAATTACAACTAATGGCCTAAAGATGACATAAATGAAATAACATTACTAATCTAATATGCCCCAAATAAGGGGTAATGAGCCAATATTAGGGCTTAACATGCCCCTCCCCTTGAGACAAGTTTTGTCTGCAATGCTTGAGTAACTCTGGATGCTTATGTATAAAAGACTTATCTTCCCAAGTGGAATCTTCAGCCGGTAGTTTCCTCCATTTAATGAGATACTCTGAAATGGATCTATTCCTCAGTTGGCGAATTCTTGTGTCAGTGATGGCTTCAGGCTCCAATATGATTTTTCCATCCTCGTCAAGTTCTGGCAATATAGTTTGAACTGGGATCTTGTCGCCTATGACATGAAACATGGAAAACTGGGTGTACTCGTGAAGATGCAGGCAACTCCAATTTGTATGCCATAGTACCAATCTTTTGCAACACCTTATAAGGGCCATAGTACTTTGGTGATAATTTATTATCCTTCTTGGCTTGCTTGAGGG
>ML791605.1:340760-409814 GCA_009831015.1 Picea engelmannii
ATTTCTTCACCTTCATCAAGAGTCCAAGTAGGATTGTCTGGAGGCTTATTTGGTGTAGAAGTTCCCTTTTTGGGTGGCATGTTGGTCAAGTATCACTTTTGAACCTTGATTTTGAGGTGGTTCTGCTAGACAATCTTTCTTCTATTGTATCTCCCAAGTTTCATCCCTTCTTGCTATGAAAATTTCTTTTATGTAGTTCACTGATATTTCATCTCTGCAATTCCATAGGTCTGATCAAAATTGTATGTGCCAAGTGGAATTTACGGTAACTTCCCCACAACTTGCCGATTTTTGGCCTTTCCAGGAGATCTCATTTGTATAGTGTGCCCCGCACAAAATAATTGATATAAAATTCTGAAACTTGTACCAAAAATACTAAAGACTGTCCATGATCCAATGAAACTAGTCCCACTCAATTTGGATACTCTAGGAAGACGTTATGATTGTTTTACCCGGAACACCTTCTTGAGACTAGTCAATAGGACTAGTCAGATACCCTATCTTACATAGGGTGTATATACAAATTTAAGATGACCCAGAAGCTGAACGTTTTACCAAATATACCTTACTAATTTCTGTGAATACTCTCCATAGTTTAGGGTCTGAAATATTACAGAAAATGTTTTATAGCGAAAATTCCGCAATGACTCAGTTCAGGATGATTCCAGAACCCTATCTTGTACAAGTTGTATCTCTGAAAGTATAAGGCCTCATGAGCTGAAATTTGAACCCAACGTGCATTGATCTGTCTACTAAATATCCTCCAAGTCGTTCCTTCTGAAACGTTGTAGAAAAAAAGTTATAGTGAAAATTCCAAGGTGTCTCGGATGTAGCAGCGAAACCCCAAGACCTTGAGCTCTGATACCATATGTTAAGAACCAAATATAAATATAGCATAGAAAAACCTCAGAAAAAATACTCAACGCCTCGAAAAATAGATAATTTCAGATAATAAGACTCTTTGAGGGGGCAACCTCCTTTTACCCCACTTAAATGTTCAAGTACAAGATGATTCAAAATGAAAATGTCTCCTTGGTATATATAGGAGACTCGGAGGTATAATTACAACTAATGGCCTAAAGCCGACATAAATAAAATAACATTACTAATCTAATATGCCTCAATTAAGGGGTAATGAGACAATATTAGGGCTTAACATAAATCTCACGAAGTCGAAGTCCCGAAGTGACATGGACTGTCGACGTCACTAGGGATGATGTGGACACATGGGATGTGTGCCATGTGTCAATGATTTAATAACCTTGGTAAGATGGAAATGTAGTTAGAACATGACATATGTCACCCGCTTGATTAGGCAACGCATCTGCTTCGTGTGTCCTGCCGTGTGGCACTCCTAGAGGTGGCACAAGGTAGTTAAACTTGGCAAAGAAGTTAGTTGGATCAAGCCTGAATTAACTTTGGTCATGATCTATCAATATCAATGGTCAAACGACATTGTGGAGATTGAAGTTGTGCAATAGATAATTCTACAAGGTGGTCCCGCAATCCAAACCACGATTTCCCAGAAGGGGTACGTGTCAGCGAGGGGAAAATTGTGGAACGATCAGTGGGTTACTCCAAAACTGCCAAC
Source organism: Picea engelmannii (assembly GCA_009831015.1). Taxonomy (NCBI): domain Eukaryota; kingdom Viridiplantae; phylum Streptophyta; class Pinopsida; order Pinales; family Pinaceae; genus Picea; species Picea engelmannii. The sequence continues at coordinate 342,352 of ML791605.1, forward strand.
CCCTATCCCCGCAATTTGAAAATTACTAAAGTTGATGTGACGTTTTCAACATTTATTAGTTCGAGCATGGAAACTGTGGGCCCCAGTGGATGTGTGGCGCTAGATCGTGAAGTCCGAAGAATTGACACTCCAGAAGAAGTGGTGCATGAAGGAAGGTGGATCGTAGATCCACTATTCTTCGCATCTTTTACAATTCGTTGTTTTGTAATGTTGGGACGCGCAAAAAAAGGGAAACCTCTGAAGCACGGAGCATGAAGTTTCAGAGCTCAGGATAAGCACCCAAATCATTAGCATTGGGTCATAGTCGTGGTCACATGCGAACGAAGGGCTGAATAAAAGGGGCTAGCACCCGAAATTTGTTGTAGAACAGAACTGTGCTTAGAGATTGAAGCCCGAGGGGTTCTTGACCGACCAAGACCTACAGAAAATGGAATCTGATATTGTTTTCGATGAATCAGATTGGTTTATTCTAGAAAATTATTAAAGTATTATAGCCTGAGAAAATTTCGGTTGATAGCACATTTTCCAAAGTTAATGATTGTCAAAACCAAACCGAATTGTCACATAGTGCAGAGAAATGGGGAAGGCATAGAGTGCTTACAGTTTGGAAAATGAAGTTAGAGGAATGGATGTCCATTTAGGATTTGAAGAATCGAACTCCAATGGGCATGGAGAAGAGATAGATAAAGAAGGAAACATGATGAAAACCATCGAAAAGTTGCACAAATAAGTCCAGACTCACCGAGCAGATAACAAAAATCTCATGAAAGTCAGGGAGCAACAGGGAGAATTCAACATAAAGTTGATGTAGATCCTGGAAATAATAGAAAACAAAATTAGATAAGGAGAGTGACTCAAGCAAATTAGGGAGTCACGGAAAAACAAAAAGTGATAGTAGACATCACCAACAGTCCCCGAGGCATTCCAATAAGAGAGCACATCGCAACTCAAGTTCATCCCTTGTTAGGAAGCATAAGAGGTCTGGGGTGGATGAGCTACGAGGGGAAATGAAAAAAATAAAACCTTCTACATTTGATGGTGAGCACAAGAAGGATGAAGATGTAGATACATGGTTGCTAGGCATGAGAAAGTATTTTCAATTGCATAATTATTCTTCTCATGCAGAGGGAAGAATTGTCATCTATAAACTCAAAGGTAAGGCATCCATGTGGCGGGATCATCTTGTGCATGTGCAACACATTAAAGAGAAGGATGTTACTTGGAGGGAATTCAAGAAGTATTTTGAAAATAAATACTTGTCTAAGAGGTACTATGATAAGAAAATGAAAGAGTTCTTTGAAATCAAGATGGGAAGTATGTCCATTGATGAGTATGAAAGAAGGTTTTTAGAATTATTGATGTATGTTTCTTTTATGAAGGATGAGACAATCAAGATTCATAGGTATTTGAGTGGGTTTCCGCCAACCATCAGTGACAAAATACAATATGATGATCCCAAAACATTGGAGGAAACCATAAGGCGAGCTAAGTGCCTATATGATCAACAAAAAGAAAGGCCAACTTTCCAAAAATATTGGGAGGATAGTAAGAAATTCAAGATGGATCAGAGGAAGAAGGGAATTAATCTACCATTCTTCAGAAAAATCCTCAGGGACAACCAACTTCTAGAGAACCCAGAACGATTGAGACAAGTGGTTGAAGGCCAAGGTAGCCACCTATTCAATGTTAGGGTTGTAAAGGTGATCATATGTTTAGAGTTTGTCCCCACATAAGTGACAAAGAGAGAGTTGTTCACAATGTTCAATGAGATGAAACAGTGGGGGACATGGGTAGAAATGAACCAAGGATCTTTGCAGCCTTAGACAACAATCAAGCAGAGTATCAATCACATATGATTGAAGTGGAAGGTATGATCAACAACCAAACCATTACTATTTTAATTGATTTAGGAGCTAGTCATAGTTATATAGATCCTAATATGGTGGAAAATTTGCAATTGCCAAGAAACAAGCATGGAAAATATTGATTGGTGTAGCTGGATACTGGAGCCAAAAGAAAAGTCAATGAGATGGTTAAGTCATGTCTTATGGACATGAATGGACTGAGCACAAGGGAAGATTTGAATATCTTGCATTTAGGATCTTATGACTGCCTAATTGGTATGGATTGGTTAGACCAAAACCATGCCATATTAGATTGTCGTAACAAGGCATTCACTTACCTAGATGAGGAAGAAAATCAGATAATAGCCCAAGTAATTCCCAAGGCAGTTACCGTCCGAGAAATCTCAACAATGCAGCTGAAGAAGTGCTACAGGAAAGGCTGTCAAATATTTGCAGCCCATATGGAGGAAGAATCTAAGGATAAGGTGCCAAATCTGGAGGATCATGCAGTCCTAGAAGATTTTGAGGATGTGTTCAAGGAGGTACCATGACTACCTCCAAAGAGAGATATTGATTCCTCTATAAATTTAATGCCTGGAGCAGCTCGAGTGTCAAAGACTCCTTACAGAATGAGTACACCCAAACTGAAGGATTTGCAAATCCAGCTTGAACAAAATCTGAAGAAGGGGTATATATGCCAAACTATGTCACCTTGGGGTGCCCCAGTATTGTTTGTGAAGAAGAAAGATGGGACATTGAGATTGTGCATTGACTTTAGAGAGTTGAATAAAGTAACTATAAAGAACAAATATCCTCTGTCAACGATTGATGATCTCTTTGATCAATTGAAGGATGCAAAGATATTTTCAAAGATAGATCTCAGGTCAGGATATCATCAGGTAAGGATTAAAGAGGAAGATATCAGCAAGACCGCCTTTAGGATAAGGTATGGTCATTATGAGTTATGTTGGCCCTTGACCAAGTTTTGGGAGATTCTTGGTCATGTTGACCTATTTTGGGACTTCGAGAGCCTGTTGAAGGAGGAGTGGAAGATGAAGCGGAGATCACGGGATCTCGGCCCCTTTTTGGGTCCTTTTTGGGATGTGGGAATATGTAACGGGAATGGGATATCGGCCCATGGGTTTACCCATGTTTAGGCCTATTTTGTAATATATAAATAGATGCTTAGGCTAGATAGAAGTAGTGGTGCATCTATGTGATGTGAATGTATGCTAAGTCCAAGTAGAGTCTGTAAGTTCTTTGTGCATGATTGTAAGAGACTTGCAGAGCTAAGTGCAGGTCCTTGTAGCAAATTGTGGAAGGCTTAGTGTTGTAATGCAAGGAAGAAGAATCTAGCGAGCTACACAGATATTCTATCCTGTGCGGAGTAAGGGTTTTGAGGCTCTATGCTTGTAACTAATTGACTGAAGACAATAAAGGAGAAGAGTTGGTGGACATATCCCCAGGGTGGGGGTGAACCACATAAACACTGTGTTATGTTGCTTTGTGTTTTGTCTTGATGTGTTCACATGTTATTTTCTAAGTGCTTTGATGTATTTAGATAAGATATACTTATGTGTTGCGCTTATTATATGTGATAATGTTAGGTCTTATCTATATGGCTATGCTTAGTGCTTGATCTGCTCGATCTGATCTATTTACTTATGATAAGTGTTTAAATACATTATATTAGTGTGAATGCTGCGAAGCTCTGTTTTATCAATGAAGTGTATATTGATTGCATATTGAGGAACTGACGATGCTAAGTGCTTTATTAAGTATTATAATCACAGTTTTGTGTCCCAGCTAAGGTTGAAGACACCTGAGTCTTGCAACCAACCCTGCCTCTACCTCAGGTGAGACTTCATCTGCTTCGCAGGTGTTGTCGAAAGGGTCGGTAGTTAGGGATTTGGTGGTGCACTATTGTAGCGTTGAACCCTGGGTCTTCCCCTATGACAACAAGTTCACAGTGGTGCCATTTGGGTTGTCGAATGCACCAGTTATTTTTATGTGCTTAATGAATGGTGTTTTCTGGGAATATTTAGACAAGTTTGTCATTGCCTTTTTGGATGACATCCTTGTATATTCCAAGTCAGAGGAAGAGAATGAGCATCATTTGAGGATGGTTTTGCAAGTGCTAAGGGAGCATCAGTTGTATGCCAAATTGACCAAGTGCTCGTTTTATCAAAACAAAATTCATTATTTGGGGCATATCATATCGAAAGAAGGGATAGCGGTGGACCCTACAAAGATTGAGTCCATTCAAGGGTGTATGGCACCTAATAATGTGACAAAAGTCATATCCTTCATGGGTCTAGCTAGCTACTACAGAAGGTTCATTGCAGGGTTTTCAAAAATAGCTCACCCCATCACTTCCTTGCAAAGGAAGGGGAACAAGTTTCAATGGACAAAAGAATGTGAAAAGAGTTTCCAGCAATTGAAGCAACTGTTAACCAATGCTCCAATTATGAAGATCACAGATCTGAATGAAGACTTCATTGTATGCACAGGTGCATGTAAAGAAGGATTGGGTGGAGTCCTCAGTCAAAATGGGTTTGTTGTATGTTATGAATCAAGGAAGTTGAAAGAGAATGAAAGGCTCTATGCCACTCATGATTTGGAATTGGCAACCATAGTGCATGCTTTGAAGAAGTGGAGGAACTACCTCATGGGAAGAAATTTTGAGCTAAGAACATACCATAATGGTCTGAAATATTTGTTTTATCAGCCTACATTGAATGTTAGGCATAGTAGATGGTTGGAATTCCTCTGTGAGTATGACTTTGATATCATGCATATCAAAGGAAAGGAGAACAAAGTGGTTGACATACTCAGCATGGGAGTGCATGAACTACATGATACAACCATTAACATGTATTAGACGGATCTTAAAGGCACAATTTCTAAAGCTACAAAAGCAGATTTCAGTACATGGAATTGGTAACAAAATTGCAGCAAGGTAAAATGCAACAGAAAACTGAAGATTATGAATTGGGAATTGATGGAATTATCTTGCACAAAAACAGATTTTATGTACCAGATTCTCCAAAATTGAGGAGTGTGATTTTCAAAGAGATACATAATTTTCCTTATGCAGGACACCCAGGATATCAGAAAACAATTTCAGCAATCAAAAGCCAATATTATTGGTCAGGCATGAAGAGAGAGATTGTTGATTTTATTGCTAAATTCTTGGAATATCAAGGGGTCAAGGCTGAGCATAGACACCCGGCTAGGTTACTACAACCACTACCCATTCCTGAGTGGAAATAGGAAGTGGTGACAATGGATTTCATCACGGGATTGGCCAGAATGAACAAGCAGCATGATGCAATCATGGTGGTGGTGGACAAGCTTACTAAAGCTGCCCATTTCATTCCTATGAAGACTACTCATAAGGAAACTAATGTTGTTGATATTTATATGAGGGAAGTGACATGCTTACATGGCGTACCCAAGACAATTGTGTCTGACAGAGACCCAAAGTTTACACTGGAAGGGGTTATTCAAAGGGTTCAGAACAAACATGAACTTCAACACAACATACCATCCTGAGTCGGATGGGCAAACAGAAAGGGTGAACCAAGTGATAGAGGACATGCTAAGGATGTATGTGATGGAAAAACCATCTAAACAAGAAGATTATCTACACTTGGTAGAATTTGCCTACAACAATGGGTATCAAGCATCATTAAAGATGAGCCTGTTTGAAGCACTTTGTGGCAGAAAGTGAAACACCCCAGGAAGTTGGGACAACCCGGCTGATAGTGCAGTTGTTGGGACAGAGTTGCTCAAGGAAATGGAAGAACAAATGTTGAAGATTAAGCAGAATTTGAAGGTTGCCCAAGACAAGCAAAAAGATTATGCTGATAAGAACATAACTCATAGGGAATTTAAAGTAGGGGATCATGTATTCCTGAGAGTGAAGGCCAACAAAAGTTCCCTGAAGTTGGGAAATTGTTCAAAGTTGGCAGCTCAGTATTGTGAGTGGTTTGAAATCCTAGAGAGGATTGGTCCAGTAGCATATAGGCTTGCATTACCTTCATGCATGTCTATACATAATGTATTTAATGTGTCATTGTTTAAGAAATATGTACCTAATGCTAATCATATTATTGATTGGAATGTGATTCAGGTGCAACAAGAAAGCGCTTTTCAGGTGCATCTGGTGCGTATACTAGATTGGAAAAGCAAGCAGCTTCGTAATTGAGCCATAGGACTTGTAGAATTTCAGTGGACCTGGTACAGACCTGAGGATGCAACATGGCAGCATGAATATTCTATGCGGGCAGAGTACCCACATCTTTTTGAAGATTTTGGAAATCTTGTTGTTGTTGTGTAAGTAAGTTGTATTGTTGTTGTGTAAGTAAGTTGCACTAAGGACATTGCAAAAATAAGGGGAGGGGATCGTAACACCCCAAGGACGAGCCCCTGCTGAATTGTAATTATGTTTATAGGCTGGTGATCCAAGTGTTTATAAGCTGAATACTTATATGATTATTAGGCCAGAGAGCCTAGATGCTTAAGGCCATGAGCCTAATTTTTGTATATGTAATTTCACATATCATTAAAAAATTACACTGTTGCATGCAGACTGACCATGAAGAAAGCGTATGGGGGACTAAGCTCCACTAGGTAGGGTAAGGGAGGGGGCTAAGTGTTTAGGCCTAGGGGCTAAGCTAGAGGGCTTACCTCTAAGGGAATAATATTTTATTATTATTTCCTAAAGGCTAAGGTGGACATGATTGATGTTGTCCTAAGTTCCTAGAAAGGGAACGAGTGTTGAGTGGAACTCATGCAGCTACAGGAAGACAAGTGTCGACCTGGGCACATGCAGTTAAAGCTGGGAAAGCCAGCTCGTTGGGGGTCTGCTTCCCGTTTTTGCGTTGCTCCCCATCCTTGCATCTGGACCAGTCTCGAGTTCCTCACAACCCTTACAATTCTCTGGAAGTCGGTCACCCTACCTGATTCACCATTGAAACACGTACTAAGCCACCATCATCTTCATCATCGCCTCTGTATCTAGTACACACCTTTGGAATCTTGTAGTCGTACTTGAGTTATCCCATGTGTCTCCTGTGAATCCCAACACACCTTGTACCTTGCCTAAGTTGCACCATGCCTTAACGGTTTTCTATTACAACCCACACAGTTCCTTGATTGATCGTGGCTTGCTTCCATCATTTTTTCTATACTGAGCTTTGTTGTTTCCATCACCTTTTAGGGAATTGACTTATAAGTGGACTAAAGAAGCAGGTTGTCATAACTACAAGCAACTCTCTCCAGGTGAGAGAGGTTGTTGGGGAAGTGATTTCCCAGAGGTAGCCCAATTATAGCTATAGTGCTAAGAGAATTCTTGTCTCACATGTTGTTGAAGCCCTGGAAGGGAAGTGGGCCCGCCGAAGGACTATGGAGCAGAGAAGGGGCAAACTTCCTGGGGTGGGACATTCATGTGGGGAATGAGAAGTTGTAGGCTATTAGTGTGAGTTGGCCCTGGGAGATAATCCTTCCTATTGATTGTGTGACTTTCCTGTTTCCCTTGTCAAGCCTAGGAATCCCTTGCCTAGTGGAGTGTAGTCCCAGCTCAGGGGTGACCCACTGCTGAGCGTGATGAGCAGCATGGTCTAAGGCTAGGAGGTTCGTGGAAGGTTTGCATGCAGTTGGTGTTCATGTATTAAAAGATAAGTACCGAATTTATGTTGATTGTATGTGGTGTAATTGTACATGTTTTATAACTTGATGAGTAATGCCTAGATATTTCATATATGTTGTGTGTGTAGGATTACTATTATTTCCGCATTAATCTTTGTATGGTTAGAATATGTCGTGTGTTTGCATATATTTTCGGTATGTTTTAATGATTATCCTGCATGAATAAGTGGCCTAAACAGAACGATGTAACTGTTAATTGTGTTCGATATACATGCATATAAATTTACAAAATGGTATCAAAGTTAAGTGAAACGTCCAAGAAGTGGTGTTTCCCGACCTGTTGGTGGCTGGGGACGTTACAAATAATAAATTATAAAAAATATTAAAAACAAAAAGGGATATGGACGTTTTAATAATAATAACTTTATATATTAAATATTTTTTCATATATTATTAATTTAATGTTAAAGGCTTTAGATAATGGGGTTTTATATGGTGGTTGGTCAACATAAAATATTTTTGATATGGGTATTTCAATGCTAATAACCTTATCGAGTGGGTTTTTCAGAATTTACCATAATAGAAAATCAATTTGTAGATTTATATATATAGAACTTTAAGTCTTTATATATATTAGTATTTAATACCTTTAAATACAGTTTGAGTGGGCCTAATGGTTAAGAGCATGTGTTTCCTTCTAAGAGGTCACAAGTTCAAATCCATAGGGAGGTAGGGTATGTATACCTTCATAGACTTTAGAAGTTAAATCGTTGCATGGAGGGGGTCCCTTGTCCCACAAACAAGAGGGTATCATACACCACTTTGGTGTCTGGCTTGGCCATGACCTTAAAATTAGATTATTATTATTATTAAGGGTTTTGGATAATAGGACTTTTATATCAGGTGCTTTAATATATTAATATATTTATATATATAATTAATTTTAATAGTGTTTAATATTGATATTCTAATATTAAGGGATTTATATAGTGGTATCTTCATATATTTGGTTTTGTAAGGTCTTCGGCTAAAAGAGCACAGAGACCCTCACACAATTCCTCAAGGAGATGGAACCTGGGTTTGCTTTGGCACCCAATTATTGCACTAGTTGGGAAATTGGGTGCCTTATGCATTTGAACGTGCCAAGGGGATTTCCCAAGTATAAAGAAACCAATAGGTTGGAGCACGTCGGCATGAGGAGCGCAGCAAGGTTGGGTTGTGTCGGTCCTAAGGGGCACGATGGTTGACAAGTGCATGTGTTTGTTTGGACGACTGGGTTTGTGAAGGGGCACGACAATTCATTAGGGAGACCAAGTCTGCGAAGTGGCATGATGATTCATTTGGGCGTGATGGTTCACGAAGGGGCGTGACACACCCAAATGACGCAATGGTTCGTGATGGTGACCTTTGCAGTCCCTATAAGAGAACAAGAGTGCACAACCAAGGAATGATGATTTGAACAACAAGGAGAGAAAGCTTATCTCTAAGATTTTCAGGTGGACTTAGACAAAGAGGGGTGAGATCCCTCAAGGAGACAAGTCACTCCACATGGGAGGAATTGTGCTACATTAAGGTGATTATGTGAACATACTTGGGGAGATCTTCTTTTGGGATGAGTTTGGGGGAATTATTGTTGAGGGTCTGTATAAGGCATGCTAGGAAACATAACCACAAATATGTATGAATTTTTGCAACAGAGAAGAGATGATGATTATGTGGTGGATGCATGTTTGGAGTGCTCTGCAAAATTTGTGAAAGATTCTATGATGGATGAGTCTTGGTGTAACCAATTTTTGTATGAGTGTCTTGGTTAGGTGAGGTGAGTTGTGTGACTCTGCCAAGTTGTAAATCAAGTTGGTCATGCTCATATTGTAACAATGTTGTAATAAAAATACTTAGTTAGGTATTAGGCATGATTTGTGTCGCATGCACTATATCCATGTGTCTCTTCTTTGTTTTCCAAGTGTCTCTTCGTTTCATGGATGTATGCTTATATATGAATAAGTGTTAAGTTGTTAACAATTGTATAATACAATAGTTTCACTAGAGTAGGATTGTGACTCGTCGGTAGCTTAAAATGGAGTATGGGTATGCTCTAGGTGAAGAGGCGTAATCCGAACGAAGTATCCTTAGTTTTCCCAAGCATCCAAGTGAGAAATGTTACAATGTCGCACACCCTCAAGAGGTGCATATTTGCAATATTTAGCTAGGCACACTATGGGGACGTGATAGATGGTATCAAAGAAAACTTTGAAGATAATTTGTTTAAGAGACATTTCACTAGGAATGTTTGCAAACTCGGTAACCGTTCAGTGGATTGAACTGGTTCATCACAAATTTGCATCAGAAATACGACATAGGTTTTGGTTGACAATGTGGTGGAAGGTTGATCTAGGTGCACACCTTACATAGGTCAAGAGTAGAGTTTGTGGTGAAACGAAGAACTTGGACAAGGTGGGTGATCCTAGAAATCATCACAGAGTTCATCGCAGAACTTGTCGTAGAGTTGATTGCAGACACAGTTTAGGAAAAAACTTGGTGAAGGTTCAGTAAGGTGGACTGACCTTTCGCAAAGACAATCTGGGCACATACTTATTTGGTTTGATTCATGATGAAAGTAAGTGCCAGACCTATTATGCACACCTTTAAGAGACCAGGCGTAGAGTTTTTTGGGTGAACTGAGCACTTGGGAAAGGAAAATAAATGCAGGATTTTTCGCATGACTTGTCGCAAATATAACCGCATAAGTGATCACAGAAGCAAGTGTAGAGGGTGATCATAGAAGGAATTGAAAAGGGGAGTAATTCTGGGTTGCAACAAATTGAAGCACTTGGGTGAACAACTTGAGGCGACATAGAGGAGATACGTAATATGAAATTTGGTTGGTCATGTTTCCATCATGATGTCTTCATGTCATGTATCACTAAGAATAGCAGTTGAGTTGAGTTGGGTTGTTGGATGAGTGTGGCGATCGCAGTCTTTAGATGAGGTGACTCTTCACATAGTTACAATAGTTAGTTAGCAGTAGTATGGCTTTACATTTGGTCAGTGGATGCATGATTCCTTGAAGCAAAACCAGTCAAGTTGAGTAGATGGAAAGACATTGGAGATGAGTTCATCCGGTTGCATGAGAAGTTTAGGACTAATATGTTTTCTGAAGTGGATGGATGGAATCAAGCTTGTATCGCAGTGAAGGTCTAACAGGTTTGTGGAGGTGTGGATAGTGATTGAGGGGAGTTCATGTGAAGAGTCGGTTTCTTGGGAAAGTGCACACCCAAGACAACAAAAATGAACCATGGGTTTAACCAAGGATGCCATTGGAAAGGTATGGTTGGTTTTGAGTTCTTGCATTTCCTAAGTTTTGCGGGGAGTTCTTTGAAGGGAAGTCAAATGACTTGGTGGTTCAAGTGCAATCTATTTCCATGGTGAAAACCAGAAAACTTGAGGATGACTCAAGTGGTGTAGATTCAAAGAAGTCATGTAGAAGTTGGGATGCCTTGACTTGGGAGAATGTGTGAAGAGATTGGGGTGACCTGCTTGGATGATTCATGTGGTGGACTAAGGAAGATTTGGATGTAGTCATAAAGGTGGCTTGAGGAAGCTTCCTAACTCTTTGATGAGGGCATTGGACAAGTTGTTCCAGTGAAGTCTGTACATGTCAAGTTTGAGAGGATGGATGAGGCGCATTGGTGCTTGGTTCCTTAGTAATATTTTGTGGTTCATGTGATGACTTTAAAGTCACGATGATAGTGTCAAAGTTTGGACACTTGTAGGAAGTGCAAGGTAGTTTCATTCTAGGAGATGGATGGAGTCAGCAAAAAAGACAATCAAGTATTGTTGGCAGTAAACCTGAATGGGAAGAATGCAGACCAAATGACTTGAGTGGTGTTTACTTTCCTTTGGTATGCGACATTGGATGAGGCAGAGTGCACCTAGGTAACTTGCAAATGATTGTATGATGACTCAGATATCCGGGAGGGTCATTGGTTGAGGTTACCATAAGTATTCGTTTGAACATGCCTAAGGCATGGAAGTTATTTGAGGTGACTCATTCTAGTTGGAGCAATTTGGACAGTTTTTTGGGATGTTTGAGGAGTGTGGGCATGTTTACCACACTAATAATAGATTTTGAGTTGTGGATAGGTGACTTGATGAAAGGAGGTGAGTTGAGGGCTTTCTTTGGTTTTGAGAAATGTGAGGACATGTAGATTGCAGTGTGAAGAGATTACTTGGGCATGCACGTTTCTCTTGCATTGGGTAGCATGGTTGAGGGTGAATCCTCAACCATGGTCGGGTGATGAAGTAGTGTGGAAAAGGAACTTTGGACTTGTAGTTATTAGTGAAAATATTGGCTAATTGTGCCATGAGGTGGCCAGTTGAGTCAAGTTGTTGTGGATGACTTTGTTTTGGGTCGACTTCATAGTGAAAAAAGGTGAGGGGTGACCTTGCCTTGGTCTGAGATTGTTGTGCATATGGACTAAATTGTGGAAGGAATTCAAAGTACATATACACCAATAGGTTCAAAGTGCAACACTTATACATTGTGCAGGATCTCCTTGACAAAGATAAGATGATGGTAGCAGTAGGAAGCAAGGATGGATAATTGCCTTAGTCTTTGGATTTGGATGGAGAGATATAAATGTGGATAAAAAAGACTAAGTTCAGGCATGAGAAAGTCCATTATCATGAGTTGGGTGTGACAATTGGACTAGCTCTCAAATTAGTCCAAGACATGAGGGAATTCAGTGCGCGGAGACATGGCAGAGTTGGTCGAAGTATGGGCGTAGCAACAAGATCACAAGAGTTCAACACTTAAATAAAATTTTGAATTGAAGTGGGTAGCATTCAATTGTAGCATGTAGTGACAACAACAATAGAACATAACACAAACAAGGCAACAACATCACAATGACATAGTGCAACATATTTGGGTGACTTTCATCCTTGGAGTTGGGTGAATAGACCATATTGACTCGGGAAACCGATCATGTGGAGTTGGGTGAAATATAGTTTGGTTGGTTTGTGGAAACTTGGGGTTTCCACCTTGACAAAAATTGGGGTTTCAAGTTGGCATGAAACTTGTGGTTTCCAACAGACTTAGTTGCAATGGGGGAGCATGAGTTTGGGCAGAGACTTGGAGATTGCAGATTTTGTGGATGTTTTCATGGAAGACAATGACTTGAGGTGGGGGAGGATGTAATGTCTTCAACTAGAAGGGCAAAGAGACCCTCGCCCAAGTCCTCAAGGAGACGAAAATTTGGGTTGGCCCAACACCCAAGTATTGCACTAGTTGGGAAAATGGGCTCCTTCAGCATGTGAACACACTAATGGGATTTCCCAAGTATGAAGTGACCAAGAGGTTGGGGTGCGTCAGCATGAGGAGTGCACCAAGGTTGGGGCATGTCGGTCACAAGGGGAACGAATGTTGATGAGCACATGGGTTCGTTTGGGCAACTGGGTCTGCGAAGGGTCACGATGATTTGTTTGGGCGACCGAGTCTGCAAAGGGGTAGGACAATTCATTAATGCATGATGGTTTACAAAGGGACATGGAAGTTTGTGATGGTGACATTTGGAGTCCCTATAATATAACAAGGGTGAAAAACCAAGGAACACAAATTTTAACAAAAAGGACAGGAAGATCGAATTTGCGATTATGAGGCAGACTTAGATGAAGAGGGGAAATCTCCCTTAAGGATCCAAGTCGCTCCACATGGAAGGACTTGTGCTACCTTGAGGTGATTCCCTGGAAAGAGTTGGGGAAACCTTCTTTTGGGCTGATTTTGGGGAAATTATTATCATCGTTTTGTATGAAGCATGCTAGGAGACAAAACCACGGGTCTGTGTGAAGTCTTGCAGTAGATAAGATAAAATGAGTCTGTGGTGGATGCACGTTTGGGGTGCTATTAAAAAGTTGCAAAATATGTTACGATAGAAACTTCTTGGTGTGACGAATATGTCTATGAGTGTCTTGATGAGGTGAGGCAAGTCATGTGACTCTGTCAAGTTGTAAACCAATCCAGTAGTGCTCATATTGTAACAATTTTGCAATAATAAGATTTAGCTAGGTGTTAGGAATGGTTTTTTTGGACCACATTATATATGTGCGTCTCTTGTTTGTTTCCCAAGTGTTTATTTTTATTTTTATGGATATATGCTTATATATGACTAAGTGTTAAGCTATTAGCAATTTTCTAAGTATACAAGAGTTGCACTAGAGTAGGAGTGTGACTCACCAATAGCCTAGAACATAGTATGGGTATGCTCTAGGTGAAGAGGTGTAGTTTGAATGAAGTATCCTTGGTGTTGCCAAGCAACCAATTGAAAAATGTTGCAGTGTTTGTTATAATGATTTATAATTGTGAGTTCCTTACTTCTAGGGTTGTCTGAAGCCTCACAATTCTCTAGGTGGATACGGGTGGCCTCTCACCTAATCCAACTGGATTATTTTGTATGTTTTCGTGTCAGCACATCTTGTTGTACTTCCAGGGCTGGTTTGGGACCCTAAACGTTATTTTTTTTACTCTCCAAAGTCAAACTGTAGACAGAGTGAAAGTCTAGTGATGGAATGTGTAGATCTCTAAAATACCTTTCCAACGGTCTATCACGCTCCTAAAATGGAGGTCGTATGCAAAATTTATGACCCTAGGAAGTTGAGGTACCAAATTACACCAACTTATCCATAGAGCCCACATAACTTTTAGTGTTTCACCTTCTAGGGTTAGGTTTTTGGATGTCTAGGATTTTGACATTCATGAGTAATATGAAAAGGGCCTCTGGAGCCTCATTGTAATCCATTATGCTCAGAAGGATGCGCGTAGTATCCACATCTCTTCTCAGAGATAACTACCACCATTCGAGCAAGTTTCAGTTCTGCAGTTTTACAGTTTCAACCTATTTCATTATTTAATAGAAGATATTGTTCACTGGATATTTGTGTTATTATTCCTATCTCTGTGTTTATTGTATTCAATTTGCTAATCATTTTTTTCCGCTCCTAAATCCAGATCAGTGGTATCAGAGAGGTCTGCTCTTCATTTATTTTCTTTGTGCATGTCCCCAACAAGGTCTGGGTATAAGAAGTTGGGACTCGAACCAATCGATCCATTACCAGATCAGTCATGCAATCCTGACAACAACCCATGGGAGATGAAAAGAAATATGATGGAGCAAGAGATCCTATTAAAATGTTGCTTGAGGAATCCCTCGTGCGAAAAAGGAATGAAATTATGGACAACCTCATGCAGATCCTTCGACGACTGCCAAAGGGAGAATAATCTTCATCAAGCGGCCATGCAACCCCCTTCAAGGTACATGTAAATTTTGATATTTCATTATCTGAAGGACTAATAGATGCGGATGTTGTAGATAAATGGTTGAATCTACTCGAAGGATATTTTTCGGTCCACAATTTTTTCGATAGGGAAATGATCACTTTTTCACTCCTCAAGGTCAGTCCCATGTTAAAGACGAGTGGGACACTTACTATCAGCAAAGGGTCGTGGAGGAATCTGCAATTTTTGTGGTCTCTACTACATGGGATTCCTTCTGGGACGCCATTAAAGAATAGTACTACCCTGTTGGAAGCTACGAGGACCAGTACACCAGATGGACCACCCTACATCAAGAAAGGGACCAGACAATACCAAACTTCACCAATATTTTCCATACTCTACGCACCAAATTGGGTATCAAATATTATGAGCATCATCTGGTGCTCAAATACTGTGGTGGTTTGCATAGATACATTCAAACATAAATGGATTTCCTAGACATCGCCTCATTGGGCATGGCTTATAGATACACTGTCAAGATCAAGCAGAAATTTAAGTAGAAATAGTGAGAGTTTGGATATGCAAACCCATCACAGTCGAAGCAGGGCAAAGGAAAACCCAACCCACACAGCAAGGGACCAAGTCGAGATGGCCACCCTCAGGACAATCTGTCCAAGCCACAACAAAAGAAGGGAAACGAGAAGACGAAGAAGGACATAGGGAAATGGTGTGAGTACCATAAAATTCCTTGGCACAACACCGACGAATGTCGCTTCAAGCAGTCCCTTGTGGTCGAGCTGAAGGCTTCCGAGTCAGAGGCTGATTTTGATTTCAAGTCAAATCCTGAAGGAGGGAAGCGGATTATCGATGTTGAACCCAGTTCCATGGTCGCTACCACCAAAGGCCGACCAAGCAAACCAGAAGAACTGGAGGAATGAGAACGCCTCTTTCACTCGCAGATGTTGGTCAAGGGGGCTCTGATTCATTTCATTATCGACAAGGTAGTCAGAAGAACCTGATTTCAGCAGAGTTCGTCAAGTGGTTGAACCTACCAACAACACCACACCCGCGGCCCTACACCATCGGCTGGCTTCGTCAAGGAAGATATCTCTATGCCAACCAATAGTGTCATCTTCCCTACGACATCAAGCATTTAAAAGATGAGGTACTCTGTGATATTTATCCTCTTGAAGTTTGTGATGTTCTTTTAGGACAACCATATTTGTGGAATCACCATGTTGTGTATGAGTCTAGACATTGCAGATTTATTATTACTTTGGGTAGACAATTGTACAGGATCCCAGAGGTGGCACCACCTAATGTTATTTCTTTAATCTTTGTTAAGCAATGCAATAGGGTCATTTCACAGAACAGGAAGTTCATCTTCTTTGTGATCCGTGCTCACAGTAAGTAGAAGGTCACCGCCACATTTGTGGCCTCTACACAACGCCTGTCCTTGCAGCAGAAGCAAGTGGACGAGATCGTGGAAGAATACAAAGACATCTCTTCCTCACCTGCAATGATATCGACACACTGCCAAGTCAAGCATTCAATTGATCTTCCCCCGACACACCTCTACCTAATAGACCAGTCTATCACTGCTCGTTGATGGAGAATGACGAAATCAGGTGTTAGATCCAAGAGCTTCCTCAAAAGGGGCACATAAAACCCAACTCCTCCCCTTGCGGAATCCCTATTGTACTAGTGCAGAAGAAGGATGAGACTTAGTGACTCTGCATTGATTACAGAGCCTTGAACAAAATCATAGTCAGGAAAGGCCACCCCATTCCCAGGATTGATGACCTTCTTGACCAACTCAAGGAGGAAAATTTCTTCAGCAAGATTGACCTGAAGTCTAGCTACCACCAGGTTCCCATCGAACCAACTAATGTCTAGAAGACAACCTTCAAGTCTAAAGAAGGTATCTATGAATGGCTAGTCATGCCCTTTGGCTTAACAAATGCACAAGTCAGTTTCATGAGGTTGATGGATGATGTATTGAGACCCGTCACCAAATCATTTTTGGTAGTATATTTGGATGGAATCCTCATCTTCATCAGAACGTGGGAGGAGCACATGCGGCATATTCAGCAGGTTTTGAGCACTCTGCGACAACACAAGCTCTATGTCAACTTGGAAAAATGCTCTTTTGGCATGAATAGGGTCCAATAACTAGGCTACATTGTTGATGAGCATGGGGTACATGTTGATCCATCTAATATCTAAGTCATCCATGACTGGCCAGCCCCGACGAGACTGACCAATCTTTGGATCTTCTTGGGACTCACCAATTTCTACCAACAGTTCGTGTTGGGATTCTCCCATATTGCATGGGCCCTCAACCAGGTGTCCAAGGGCGGTGGTAGGGCCAATTTTGTGTGGGGGAAGGAGAAGCAACAAGCATTCGATGATCTAAAACATCGTTTGTGCTCAGCTCCTGTACTCTCCTTGCCCGATCTGCAACAACCATTCGATATTGAGACTAATGCATCTGACTATGTTGTGGGTGCAGTTATCACTTAGCACGGGCATCCAGTGGCATAACATAGTGAGACACTCTCCGATACTGTCTGAAAATACACCACCTATGCCAAGGAGATGTATTCCATTGTAAAATCATGTCGCCAATGGAAACATTACATTCTGGGGAAAGAGACGATCATACACATTGATCACAAGCCTCTGTAGTTCATATAGACACAGGGGAAATTGCAGAACGACCTCCATCAAAAGTGGTCCACCTACCTGGAGAAATTCCATATCAACATCAAGTATAAGACACATATCTCCAATCATGTCATTGACTGCCTCAGTCGACCTCCTGTGGATACACTCACCACTGTGCTCCATTCATGTGGACATGAAACAACGGAGTGGCCCCAACTTTACCAACAAGATTCGGACTTCGCCAACACATATCATCTCTTGGGTATGGGCACCACTGTCACTGATTTTCACATTTAGGATGGACTCCTATGACACCTTGGCCATATCTGTGTTCCTACAAGTGAGCATGCAAATTTGATTTGGGAATCCCACTACAGTCAGGTGGCAGGACATTTTGGTGTAGAGAAAATTGTGGTCGTTCTTCATAAACATTTTTATTGGCCAAAACTTCAACATGATGTCAACAAGTATATCAGATATTGCAATTCCTGGGCCATTGCCAAGCCAACCATCAAGAAGCAGGGCTTATACACCCCTCTTCCTATTCCCAAGAAGTCGTGGGAATCCATCTCCATGGATTACATGTCTGGTTTGTCATCCACCAAGCACGGAAATGACTGTGTGTTTGTGGTCGTTGATCAGTTTTTGAAGATGGCCATCCTCACAGCCTGTAATAAGAATTTCATAGTGGAAGATACTACCAATCTCTTCTTTGAACGAGTTTGGGTCGACTTTGGGATACCACAGACGATCATCTCCAACCGAGACAACAGGTTCCTCAACACCTTTTGGTCAAGTCTCTGGTCTCTGTTGGACACCAAGCTCACAAAATCCATTGCTTTGCACCCCCAAGCCGATGGCCAAACTGAGGTCGTCAATCGAATGATTGTGCACATCCTACGCATGTACAATTCTAAGCATCGTCATACATGGGACGAGAGTCTCCCATATGTCCAACACAGTTACAACAGGGCTCTCCATAGTTCCACTAGTCATAGCCCATTTTAGGTGGGTCTGGGATTCTAACCCTTGGGACCCCTTGATGTTGCACTTCCTATTTCCATCGCACAGACATAATATTCCCCTTATAATTCTATGGTCAACAGAGCTACCAGATTCATTGAGCAGATTCAACACATCTGCCAACAGGTCTAGGAGATTTTGCAGAAATCCAATGCTAAGTACAAGAAGCTCCATGATCAAGACAGAGTACCACACTAGTTTCAGGTTGGCGATAGAGTCTAGTTACATTTGCAGAAGGAGCATCTCATCGGACCCCATCGGAAGCTTCACCCACTTCATTATGGGCCTTACACTAGCACCAAGGATGTGGGTAGCAATTCTTTTGAGCTCAACACTCCACCCTTCCTTGGTCTGCATCCAGCATTCAATGTGGATCTCCTTCGGCCATATTTTCCACCATTATTGGACACCTCTGATATCGTCGAATAACTGACACCAATAGAGCTCAACCCTGACTGCATGGAACAAGCATCCACCGATCATATAGTGGACACACATGTCAAGGTCACTCACTAGCAGCAGATCCAACTTTATCGGGTTGTCAAGGCAGGGCAACTCCTACACCAAGGCAAGTGGTTCACTTGGGGCCAAATCCAATAGAATTTTCCTCACCTGATGGGGGAACTCAATGCAATGGAGACCATTGCTTCCTCAGGGGGGAGGATTGATCCAGGTGGATATTGGTGGCCACCCACCTATTCCAACTGGCTCCTCATGTTTTTTTTTATTCAACACGTCTTTCTGTAATGCTTTATAATTGTGATTTCTACACTTCTGGGGTTGTCTGAATCCTCACACATTATCCAGGTGGATACGGGTGGCCTCTCGCCTAATACAACTGGCTTATTTTGTATGTTTTCATGTCAACACATCTTGTTATACTTCAAGGGTTGTTTTGGGGCCCTAAATGTTGTTTTTTTACTCTCCATAGTCATACTATAGACAAAGTCTAAGTCTAATGATGGAATGTGTAGATCCTTGAAATACCTTTCCAACGGGCTATCACACGCCTAAATCGGAGGTCGTATGCAAAAGTTACGACCCTAGGAAGTTGAGGTACCAAATTACACCAACTTACCCATAGGGCCCACATGACTTTTGGCATTTCACCTTCTAGGGTTAGGTTTTTGGATGTCTAGGGTTTTGGAATCCATGAGTAATATGAAAAGGGCCTCTGGAGCCTCATTGTAATCCATTCTTCTTAGGCTGATGTGTGTAGCAGACACATCTCTTCTCAGAGATAGCTACCACCATTCGAGCAAGTTTCAGTTCTACAATTTTACAATTTCAGCCTATTTCATTATTTAATAGAATATATTGTTCACTAGATATTTGTGTTATTCTTCCTATCTCTATGTTTATTGTATTTAATTTGCTAATCATTTCATCCCGCTCCTAAATCCGGATCAAGAATGCTCTAGGTGAAGGGGTGTAGTTTGAACGAAGTATCCTTGGTGTTGCCAAGCAACCAATTGAGAAATGTTGCAGTATCGCATGCCCTCAAGAGGTGCACATTTGCAAGATTCGGCTAGAAACCCTACGGGGATGTAATAGGATCTATAATAGAAAATTAATAAAATGTTGAATTTTAAATTAATCCAAATTAATTAATTAATGATAATTTTGATTCTTTGATAAATAATGTATATTAATAAATTAGCAAAATTGCTATCATTTTCATTTGAGGCCTTGGTTTTCATATTTTAAGGAGTATATATACTCGGTGCTTGGATTTTTCCAATAACGTGATGGTTATGGTTTGAAGTATGGTGGTTAACACTTCCTCGATGTGCTACCAGTCTAACAAAATGTTACACATCAATCTGCCACATTTGTGTTTCGCATCCTAAGTGTCGCAAAGTGATGTATGCACCTCGGTAAGTGTCGCATTCATTGTCGCAAGTGTCGTATGCACCTTCCCAAGTGTCGCATTCACTTTGTGAGGTTTCGTCTCCCCGTGACACCATTAAAATAGTTGTTCATGACCCCTAAGTCATATGGAAGGAGGAAAACCATCATTTCTAGGTCAAAACACACTTTTTCCTTGGAAAATTCGACCCTTTTTTTAGCATTTATGAAGGGTGGCGCCCCCCTGTCCATACTAGGGGTGGTCATATGGCACTCCCTCTACCACTATAAGGGAGAACCACTGCTAGGATGGTTCCTTGTCTCTCAATGGGGGGAGCACCATTCTTGATGAGAGAAAAGAGGGATCTCCCACACCTTATTCTATGGGAAATCTCTTTGAAATGGTGTTAGTTGTGTTCGACCCTCATGCTTGGGCTTCACTTTAGGATCTGATCCAAGCCTTAATTATCCATATCCTCAACCATATCCCTCATTTTCTCATGGTTATTGTGCCTCTCAATCCTATATATTGAGGGATTTCCAAGGTGACAGGGAGAAGGATTGAAGCATATCAAACTTCTGATCTCAAGGGAAGCTTTCAGGTAACAAAAATATGATCTTGGTATATCTGTGCAAGGGTTGTATGAGGAGAAGTTGGAGAATTTTTTCATCATCATCCATGGTTTGTAAGTATTCTCTTTGGGTTCTCATTTTAATATACTTGGCCTATTTCCTTCAAGTTTGTGTATTCTTGCATGTGCTTGTCTATTGTTGCTTCATTCTTCATACATGAATTTGACTGGAGTAGGAGGTAGTGGTTTCTCTTTCTTCCTATTGCAGGTATCAAGTTGCGCCAAGGAGTTTGAAGATCAAGCTCAAATTGGAAGCAACAAGGACAAAATTTGAAACAAGGTGCATCAAAACCTCTCTCCCTCTCTCTTTCTAATTGGTTAAACTGAATTCAAAGGGATATTACTGTCCACTTGTAGTGTTTCTATCTTGGTATAGGGGTCTGTAATCCAAGGGAGATTTCACCTATCCATAGGGGAAATATTTAGTAACAGAAATTGGTGACTCCATTGGGGAAGGACTTTGACTAGTCTTTCCTTGGATCATCTTAAGCCTTTGCCTATCTTTAGATCTCGTTTTCTACTTGATTTTGATATAATTCCCTTTCTCTCTTCTTCACTGAAGAGATCACAGAGGCATTGATTGAGTTTCCTGGGTCTGAGCCTTTGAAAACCTTATTTTTTTATTTTTCTAGACAGGTGGTGCTCCTATGTTGTGTCTACCAGGGTGTTATTTCTTGGGTGGCTCTCCTTTGCAGTGTATACCAAATCACCATGGAACACTTATCCTTTGAGAACATGGGCGTCAATGCCTTGTTTCAGGCCTTTTTGCCTCTCTCTAATTGCTTCTTCTCAACCTTCATCTGAGGGGATTTTTTCCCAGGGATTCTTCATTGTTTTTTAATTTGTTTGGAATGAGGATTTCATGTTTATCACTCATTTCACTTATGTTGAGCTTGAAAACCTCTTCTATATTGTGAGATTGGTCCACCGTGATTGGTCCTTCTCTTATGATCTTTCGATTATATGATTGGTTGGAAGAGTCTACAAAGTTTTGTTTGGTCTTGAGTTTATGTTCAATCTTCTTTAGAAAATCTCACTCTTTTGAATGATTGAGATTCCTTTTCTTACCACAACCTAGCTTGAATAATTCTTTCTTATTATTCATCTTCAAGGATTGTTGAGTGATTTCCTCTTCCTCTTTTTCATTGTTTTCATTTTTTAACTCTTGTCATTGTTTTCAGTGTGTTTCTTGTCCGATCTTTTTACTTCATTTTCCTTTGTAACTGAAATGGATTCTTGAATTGAAAGTGAGGAAGTAGAAAGAACTTGCATTTGATTTAGGTTCATTGCATTTATGATCAAATGAACAAAAATTGATTGCATTCAAAGTTTTGGGTGGTAAACTACATTGGGTTATGCATTTGGGAATGGAAAAAGACTCTTCTCCTTTCCATAAATAGATTTCATCCAACACAAAAGCTTTGCATCTCATTCTGTTGCACTCTCTTGGAGTCCAGTCTGAACATCATCAGTTTTGCTTCCATATCCTTGAGTAAACAATAGACTAAAAGTCAATACACTAATTAAAATCCATCTAGAATTTTCCTTTCTAGGCATTTGCAAACCTACATTAGCTTAAGTGTAGGGATTTGCAATAGGTGTTGAGAATAACTTTCCAAATCCATAAACAAACATAGAGTTTTGGGAAAGAAAACCCAATTGTTGTATAAGCATAACTAGGACCCCCCTCTCACACAGGGGCTAAACACGAGGTCGTGTGCGGGAGAGAAGCAGAGATTTCCCCTCTGAGGCTTAACCAATAGTAGAGGAATGAACATATACTAGGGGTTACTCCTAGGAATCGGTTGTTTTCATTTGGTCTCAGAGCTTCGTAAATATTGAATCTGTTCGGGGTCCTATGGAGTCTTACTACTCCACTTGTCTTTAGTTATCTTGAAGAATTTCGGACTTGATATCCTGCCCATACATTCAGACCAAACTGTCGTCTATGCTTTCCCAGAGGTTGACTGCGAGCTGGTAAACTTTGTAGCCTTTGTCTTTAGGGTTCAAACATAAGGTGACAGAAAAGGGTTTTCTTTATTGTACCTGAGTCAAATGTTGGTCAAACTCACTCGAGCTTCTTGGAGGGTAACCCACATATAGACCATGAGGGAACTTGCACCAAGGTGTAAGTCCGTTAAGTAGGTCACCAACATAACTGATCCACCCTCCCTATCCTAGCCACTTTTCATATTGATCCCGCGATGTTGGATTTCATCACCAACTAGCGTGTTCACTATGAAAAGGTTTATTTGGTTGGTTTACTTCCTAGATTTTTTAGTGTGTGTTGTTTGTTTTTCCTTAGAAAACCTTAGGGTTGAGCCTGTGTCTATGGCGTCAGTTCCTAGAACTACCAATGAAGGATCCCCTTTTCCTGGGTTACCGTTTGTTTCTCCTTCTGTAGGACACATTGTTCCTCCTTATATCACCACTTTGACTCTTCCTGGACTCATTATTAGGTTATCGGTCTAGTTGTTTTTCACTCCGGTGAATGTAAATGCTCCTATTTATTCATTTGTAAGCGCTCCACCCCAAGATAATCAACCTCATGTCGATCCTCTTCCTTCTTCGCCCGTAGGGTCTTCTTCATGTTCTTCCTCTTCACCTAGTGAAAGTTCTATAGCTGCTAACCAGGTAGATAAGAAGAAGAAGAAAAATAATCTAGGGAGAAAACTTCCAACCACTATAGGACATGTTGGAAGCGATCAACCAACTACTGTTCATCATGCTGGGAGTGTTGATAATGTCAACAAGATTACAAAGACGCATCGAAAACCTAAATTCCCTTGCAGGATTTATAAGGGTGACCACCTTCTTAAGGATTTCCCTAGTATTCCCAAGGTTGTAGAAGTGTGGTATCAGGGTCATCAACCCGCACCATCAGCTACTGCAAGTCATGTTGGTGACAAACCATCAACTAGTGATAATCAGGTTGGAAGTAAGAAGGGTAAAGTCAAATTTTCTTGATTTTTATGTAAGGAAATGCATTGCACCTACATCTGCCCTCGTATGGATGAGGCTTCGTATCTATTAAAAATGATTGATGATGTCCTTCAACAACTTCTGTCTCCCAACCCACCATTGGTTGATGAACTGGTCAATATAGTTCCATCATCGGTCAATATGGTTAATCAGGTGATTCATTTGGTTCAATCATTAGTTGAGTCAGTCGAAAAAGTGATCGATCTGATTTTAACTTCGTTCGATCTCACTCTCCCCTTGGAAAGTGAAGTCAAAGTGGTTGGTCCAATACACCCCTTGGTCAATCCCACTCCTCCTTTGAAGAGTGAGGATGCCGCTCACGTCTTTCCTATTTCTATAGATTCTTCTAGACTAGGGAGCACTTCACTTGTCCCAATGGAACCCCCTCTGAGTAATGAGGCCATTCTTTTAGATTGGGGTGCACTACCAAAATCTCGACTCCCTTCCTATATACCTTTCCAAATCATTGTTTAGGTTTGTGGTAGGGACATTCCTCGCAAAATTGTCAATGAGGGTGCATCGGTGAGTATCTTATCCTCCATTGCCTGGAAATCTTTAGGTTCTCCTCTGCGTGCATTGATGACTCAGAATATGTTGTCTTTTAACATAATATTTACTCAACCTTTGGGGATCCTTCCTCAGTTTCTTGTTACTTTGGGAGGGAAAATTGTCTTTATTAATGTTATAGTAGTCCACAACCCCTTCGATTTTAATTTTCTCCTTGGGTGAGACTATGTTTATGTTATGAAGGTTGTTGTGTCCATGGTGTATCAATTGATGTGTTTCCCTCACAATGTAAACATGGTGCCCATAGACCAACTTTCATCCATTGGCCTGCATATGATGGCCAACCATCTGACTTCCATGAACGGTTCCTACATGCCAGTGACATCCACCCCGTCATAGTTCAATTATGTGGAAACATGTCCCATGCATTAAACTCTGAATGAGAAGGAATATCTCCCTTATTCTGATTTATATCCAGCATTTGACATGGTGATATCTTCGATAGGTTTATTGGAGCTCGATCTCCCTACCTCTATCACAGCCCCATACATGTATTCCTTCCAGAGTGTGGTTTTTCCATCTAGCAATGATCTCTTGGAAGCCATGACTGAGGTTTGTCCCTTAACATGTCTTCCTTCCATATAATTTCCCTCATGGAATCCATGATCAACTAGATGTATTTGAGCATAGTTTATTTATTGATTTCAAGCTCGTTAAAAAATGAAACTAGTTTCCAGCAGAGTTTATTTTTGTATGACAAGCTCGTTAAAAAATGAAACAAAGTTCTGGGAATCAAACCCAAAGGTCATGAGCATAGTTATTTTCTTGTTTCAAGCTATTTAAAAATGAAACAATCGCCTCTCCCATTCATTCGATTCCTTCTCCATATATCGTAGATGTTGAGTCGATTCTTTCCCTAGATCTCGTCACTTAACCTTATTTTCACCCGCCTTTATCTGTTGACCCTTTTTCTCCATCCGGTACAGAAATCAGTGACAACTTAAGCATCGATGGATGAAACGAAGATTAGGGGGGGCAGGTCTCTAGTCTCTAGACATCATGTTAGAACAAAGCCACTAGCTTCCATCATGCAGCTAGGGGAAAAGTACCAACTATCCATGGGTTTGTTCGAAACCTTTGGACATTACATTGGGAACTCTTTGGAGTCTCCTTTAAGCTCTTTTCAGACTCCCTAAACATGAAAAGATTTTTGAGTGAGCTTGCTTCCTTTCACACTCATTAAAAGGTTTGAAAGGGCATCTTTTGAGTGGTAGTTTATCTCTTTTTCAACCTCGTGAGACTAATTACAAAAAAGGACTACTCTATTCAAGCATGACTAGAAGAGTTATCCCCTATATTGTTTTACACTTTTTTCTGGCTTGGGAGACTAAATTTACGAAAAAAATGCATCCATGGAGTCTTCTTTAAGTTCTTTTCATACTCTCTAAATGTGAAAAACCACCGAGTTTACCTTCTTTGGCTTCGTAAAACTATGCATCGAAGGACCTATGTGAGTCCAATCTCCAGGACCCATCTCGGACCGAACCCCTCCTTCAGGTTCGTTAAACATATGACGAGGGACTCATCCGAAGGATGAGATATACCGAGCATCTATTATCCTCCTCAAGCTCGTTAAAAAATAAAGAGGTACTCATCTATCTGGATGGGGGGGAATTTGAAGGAAGTGGGTCAAGGTTTTTGGGAATCCTTTATGGCAGTTGTTGTCACCCTTGAACATGGCACATGTTTGTGTCTTGTCTTACAATTGGGTAATCCGCTTGTTTCTGAGTCATACCAATTCCATGTGTCATCATACTTTTTCGTCCCAATCGAAAAGAGCTCATATTGTCGTAACATTGCGTTCTTGGTACTTGTCAAGTCAATGTTGCCAAGTCAGTTTTCATGCTTCATCGTGTTCAAGGGAAGTTTCACTTCAAATCATTCATCTACAATATTACCAATTTCCATTTCCCATGTTATTCCATACTCATTCGATTCACCATCTCACATCACTTTCTTGTGTCAGTTTCATGTCGATGATGGGGGATACATCGAGGCCTTCCTTCAACAAGTCTCTTCCTATCGAATTCACCACATTATCTAGGAATTAGACTTAGAAACCAGTTAGTACCTTGGGACATGCATGCCTCAATGGTAGGCCTCCTCGCTTCTGAAAGTAGGTTTACATCATTGACCTATGATCGGATGATTCCACGAATGTTCGACCTCGGTTCATTTATTCACATTCGCTAGAATGTACTAGGGTATCTTGGGAGTCATTGACATCATTGGTGATTTCCCTTGCACTTTTTAATGGTTTACATCCATGACTAGTAATCAAGTGATTTCTACCATGTTCGACATTAAATCATCTATTTACATGGCTAGATTTGTACCGCATCGAGATCGGGATGAAGACCCTAGGTTGGGTGTTCACTCTTTTTTGTGCTTTGCCCAGACTGCGATGGAGATCATTTTAGCATGTAAAATATTTCAGTATAATCACCATGCTAGAAATCTTACTGATATATATATTGTCACATAGATTCACATTGTATTGATATGTGGCTATGTTTTGTCATCTCATAGCTCCACTATGTATTTTTTGTGGTTGCAATCAGTTCATGTCATGGAGGTATGGATCCACATTGTATCTTTGGCGGCCATATCCTTAGTCAACATTTTCATGGATACACAATGTATTGGTTGGCGGTCGTGCTTTTAGTCATCTTGTATTCTGAGCATAGGTATGCCTGCCTCAGAAATGGAACATATATTAATATTGTTTGATGATTGTTTGCAGCTTTTGTCAGGTTCTCCCACTCCAACACCCTTGCATTGAAGAATTTGTAAAATTTTTCGACCATCAGTTTCTCTTTTGACCTCACACTTTAGGGGGAATTTGTTACACATCAAAATAACACATTTGTGTTTCTCACCCTAAGTGTCGCAAAGTGACGTATGCACCTTGGTAAGTATCGCATTCATTGTCGCAAGTGTCATATGCACCTTCCCAAGTGTCACATTCACTTTGTGAGGTATCGCCTCCCCTTGAAACCATTAAAACAATTGTTCATGACCTCTAAGTCATATGGGAGGAGGAAAACTATCATTTCTAGGTCAAAACACACTTTTTCCTTGGAAAATTTGACCCGGTTTTTAGCATTTATGAAGGGTGGCGCCCCCGAGTCCATACCAGGGGTGGTCACATGGTGCCCCTTATACCACTATAAGGGACTAGGGTGGTTCCCTCTCTCTCACTGTGGGGAACACCATTCTTGTTGAGAGAAAAGGGAGATCTCCCCCACCTTATTATATGGGCCAGCTCTTTGAGATGGGGTTAGTTGTATTCGGCCCTCATGCTTGGGCTTCACTTTAGGATATGATACAATCCTTAAGGAGTCATATCCTCAAACATATCCCTCATTTGATCATGGTTTTTGTGCCTCTCAAGCCTATATATTGAGGGATTTCCAAGGTTAAAGGGAGAAGGATTGGAGCATATCAAACCTCTAATCTCAAAGGAAGATTTCAAGTATCAAACCTCTGAACTTGGTAGATTATTGCAAGAGATATATGAGGAGAACTTGGAGAAGTGTTGCATCATCATCCATGGTTTGTAAGTATTCTCTTTAGGTTCTCATTTGAATATACTTGGCCTATTTCTTTCAAATTTGTGTATTCTTGCATGCACTTGTCTATTGTTGATTCATTCTTTGTAGATGAATTTGTTTGATCTAATCAACTAGAGTAGGAGGTAGTGGTTTCTCTTTACTTCCTATTGTAGGTATCAAGTTGCGCCAGGGAGTTTGGAGATCAAGTTCGGATTGGAAGCAGCGAGGATAGACTTTGAAACAAGGTGCATCACACCCTCTCTCCCTCTCTCTTTCTGATTGGTTAAACTGAATTCAAAAGGATGTTAGTGTCCACTTGTCATGTTTTTGTCTTGGTATAGGGGTCTGTAATCCAATGGAGATTTCACTTGTCCGTAGGGGAAATATTATGTAACAAAAAATCCAAACAAGCGTAGAACGTCACAATAATATTCATAACTCAAAATTAAAAAAGCAAATCATAAACATTTATTACTAGGATTAGCCTTGAAAAATTAGTTCATGAACATATATTACTAAGAATAGCCATGTTTCTGAAGGTGCAAAGATATACACATTAAAAAAAAAAAAATCTTGAAATCAGTAATGGAAATATTTTAAATAAAACATGTAATATGAAAGAATTATTATACAGTGTCCTTCATAACATACTCATATATTTTCATCTTAAATATTTTTGAAATTGGTAAAATTTGGTGAAACTTAAGTCACTCATAAACTTGCTACCTAATAACCCAATAAAGAAAAGTGTAGTGTAATAATCAATATGTATCAAAATTGTCGATTACACGGTGACAAGGCAGCTCTTGAGATGAAAATTATGTATTTTATTTTCCTCAGGTTTGTCATTCTGGAGAAGGCAGCCATCGAGCTGGGAAAGTTGCAGGGTCGGTGGTATGATTTAAAGTAGTCACTTAGTTGCAATGATTTCAACAATGATATAAAAAATAGTTGCATTGATTTTAGAAATGATATAACAAATACTTGCATTGATTTCAACAATGATATAATGTGAAATGATAACATGTATTTATTAAAGTGATGATACAATGAAAAATAATGTAAAGTAGTCACATAGTTGCAATGATTTCAACGATGATATAACTAATAGTTGCATTGATTTCAACAATGATATAAAGAAATACGAAATGATATATTTATTTTAGTGATAATACAATGGAAATTTATTTAAAGAAACCAAGTAATTGCATTGGTTTTAGTGATGCCCTAATGCAAAATAATAAGGTGCATTGATTTTAGTGATGATATAATGAAAATCCATTTAGAGAAATAAAGTAGTTGCATTGATTTCAACGATAAATTAAAGCAAAACAATAAGGTACATCAATTTTACTGATCATGCAATGAAAAATCATTTAGAGCAATCAAGTAGTTGAAATGATTTCGGTTATAATATAATGAAAAATGATTCAGTGTAGTAGAAATACATGTAATACCCCTAGGTTGAACCCCAATTGTACATACAAATGTAAATGTAATTATACATATAAGTTGGTGAGTTGATGGAACAAGATCTTTGGTTCAGTTTTGTTAGTGCGCGGGAATCTCATACCAAAGAAGTGCACACATTTTATAATGTATCGTGCACCTGTGTAAGTGTGCGAGGATTGCACACTAAAGGAAGGGTGTGCACCATATTGAGTTTGCATACAATGGAGTAAGTGCGTAGTTTTGGAGCTAGAGTGCCTTTGTGTATATGTATTTTGAGGCCAAAGTGTCTGTGTGGTTATTAGGATGGAGAGCCAGATGTTAAATGGTCAGGGACCCATCATTGTAATATGTAATCACATGCAAATATTAATGAAAACACATCATTGTTGCAGACCAACCATGTAAAAGAGTATGGGGGGCTAAACTCCACTAGATAGGGAAAGGGGGGTAAAAGTTAAGGATAAGGAGATAAGCTAGGGGGATTAATCCCAAAGGAATATTATATTAATATTCCTTAAAGTATAAAGTATGGATAATTATTTTATCCTAAGTTATAAGGATGGGGACAAGTGGGTCGAAGATAGTTCTCAACATGACAAATGTAAAGTTGGGAACATGCATACATATAGTTTGGACTTAGTTCATTTTAATATCATTCTATCATCATTCCTTCACTCACTCAGTTGTCATCCATGTCATGTTGTTACCATCACCTGTACCCTGATTAGCTTTAGGAGTTGGAATGAAGAAGCGAGTTGTCAGGCCCGTAGGATATTGAAGAGGCAGGTTGTCAGGTTCGTGAGAATTCTCTCCAGGTGAGAGAATTGTTGTGAATTGATTCCCTAGGTGCCAAAATGCAGCTACAAGGCTCTGAGACTTCATGTCCGACCTATTGTTGAAGCCCCAGAAAGGAAGTGGGGCAGCTGAGGGAGTGTTGAGCAAAGAAGGGGCACACTTCCTGGGGTGGAACGGGCATGTGGGGAATGAGGGACTGTATGTTGTTATTTTGAGTTGGCACCTATGACTGAGTTTTCCTGTTGTCTGAGATACCTTGTTCGGGTTAGGAATAATTTACCCAGGTGGAGTTTAGTCCCAACTCGGGGGTGACCCACTACTGAGAGTTATGAGTGGTGCGGTCTAAGGCTGGGAGGAACATGGAAGGTCTACAAGCAGTTGGTGTTCTTTTAAATCAAAGATAAGTGTCAATTGTGTGTTAATTCATATGTTGAGTTAATATTTATGCATTTTTTCATGGGTTTTTCCCGTATATGTTGCATGTGTATTTATGTTATTATTTTGTATGAATCTGTGCATTTGCAGAGTATTTTTATGATTTAAATTAGTTTCAGAGTTTGAAATTTTGAGTGGCATAACCCAGCAGGTGGTTGGGGATCTTACAATGTCGTATCAGAGCCCAGTTCTCAACATTGGGCCTGGATGGGCCAAGTTAGCAGAATGATGAAGCAGAAATCTGCAGAGACTTAATTTTTGGAGCAGTTCTGCAACTTGTTGATTTAATTATTGCAGTAAAATTGAGAGAAATATCATGGGTAATGTGAAAAATCGAGCTGGAAATTAAATTTAAGCAATGTCAATTTCTAATGGGGAAAACTCAGGCCTGTAGATGGCCGAATTTTTTAATTTACAGAGTGACCATGGCGCCAGGTCAAAATTGGGCGAAATTGGGAAAAATCCCCAATTTCTATAACAAAAATTATGGAAAAACATGTGAAGCACTGAAAAATAATCATGTGTAGATGTGTGCACTAAAATTTGATGTTGTGCAGTGCAAAGCTGGTGATGCATGAAAAAATAATGGTGCGTGGGTCTACGCACTAAAATTTGTCATTGTGCGGTGCAGAGTTGGTGATGCGCGGAAAAATAATGGTGTGCAGTTGTGCGCATTAAAATCTGGTATTGCGCGGTGCAGAGCTGATGATCCACGGTAAAATAATGGTGTGCGGGTGTGCGCGCTAAAATTTTGGCACTGCATGGTGCAGGATTCATGGTGCATGCATAATAGTGGTGCGCGGGTGAGTGCACTTAAATTTGACATTGCAAGGTGCAGAGCTTGTGGCACATGCATAATATTGGTGCACAAAGCATGTGCGGTGTGAGTGCACTGAACCTAGGTGTTGAGTGGTGTGGACCTTGCAATGCTCGTAGAATATGGGTGTGCGAAAAAAAAATTGTGCGCACTACATATTGGCGCGCGACACAAAATTTGTGTGCACTAGATATTGATGCGACAGAATAATGGTGCACACTGGATATATGTGTGCAATGCATGCGCTACATTTTGGTGTTGCACATGTAGAACTTGCACATGTTAAATATGGGTGTATATTTTTGAACTGGTGCACCCAAAGTTGATATAGTGGTTTATAGCAGTAGAAAACCAGTGATTTTTCGCCACATTTGGTATTTTTGAAAGGTTATGTTTTTGAAGAGCATTTTTGAGGCCCTAAACAGTGTTTTTAGCTACTCAAAAACAATGAGCCCAAATTGTAGTTTCTATAGCTCAAATGAAATATCTCGGCAACAGATTTATAATGGTGTATTACATTTGTTAAACAAAGTTAGAATGAATGATTTACAACATGGGAAATGGAGAGTAAATTTTATGCCCCAGTTAACTTCTAAAGGCCATAACTTCCTGCTCTGGAATCAGACTGAGGACCAAGAGTAGTCTATGGAAATATATTGAACCATAGAACACATTCATAGAGATAATTTAAAATTTCAAGCATGTTAAAAATGTTTAAGAGGGAATAGAAGGTACCTGTGGCATTCAGGGCCAAAAAAAATTACTAATTGGCTTGAAACTTCAGCAGGCTATATCTAGCAGCCCAGAACCCAAAAAGAGGT
Source organism: Picea engelmannii (assembly GCA_009831015.1). NCBI lineage: Eukaryota > Viridiplantae > Streptophyta > Pinopsida > Pinales > Pinaceae > Picea > Picea engelmannii. Next base: position 374,714 of record ML791605.1, read on the forward strand.
GAAACTTGGACATATTGTCGAAATTATGATGATGAAGGAACCCAGTTTGGATCTTGTCAAAACTATAGAAGAGAAGGTACAAAGAAGCATAAATACAGTTCATATTTTCCCCTGGTTAAGGTGTGAACGAAAGGAATTCTTGAGTAATATTCAAATGGCCATAACTTTCTGCTCAAGACTCGGAATTGAGCAAGGGAGAAGTCATTTGAAAGATGTTAGATATAGGAATCCAAATATCCACTTAGAAAATGTATATGGGTAGCTAATTTCATAAGGAATAAGAAGAAATAATTCTGATGCATTATTGGAACAGAATTGTACATGATTTACATGAGTTTGTTAAATTGTTTAGTCTAACAAATTATATTGCCTGCACATTTTGCAGAGTAAGAAAATTTAGATTAGAACATGATCAATAGAGTTTAGAATCATGGAAGGAAATGAAGATGGATATAGGAATTAAAACCATGAAGATGATATCAGAGGGATGTATGTCAGTATGGGTAATGAAGGAACAAATTCAAATGGACATGGATAAGGCAAGGAGGAAAGCATGAACTTGGTAGAGACCATAAAATGTCTGAAAAAAGGATGTCCATAGTTATAAATATGATAATGAGAGGTTTATGAAAGACAAAGAGAAACAAGAAGGATTCAACATCAAGTTAATGCAGAAATTGGCCAGAATGGAGAAGGGGATGGATAAGGAGATTGAGTCAAGAAAATCAGGGAGTCACAGATCTTATGATGGGAGGAGAAGAACAAGAAGTGTTGGCATGCATCACCATCAATCCCAAAGGCATTCAACTAGGAGGGTACATTGTATTTCAAGTCCATCCCCTGTCAGGAAACATAAGAAGAGGTTTGGGGTGGATGAGCTACAGGGAGAAATGAATAAAATCAAGCCTCCTACATTTTATGGTGAGCACAAGAAGGATGAGGATGCAGAGACATGGTTGTTAGGCATGAGGAAGTATTTTCAATTGAAAAATTATTATTCACAAGTAGAAAGAAGAATTTCCATCTATCATCTCAAAGGAAAAGCATCAATGTGGTGGGACCAATTTGTGCAGGTGCAACACATTGATGAGAAGAAGGTTACTTGGAGGGAATTCAAGAGGTATTTTCAAAAGAAATACTTGACTAAGAAATGCTATGACAAGAAAATGAAGGAGTTATTTGAACTCAAACTTGGGAGTATGACCATATATGAATATGAAAGGAGGTTTTTAGAGATGTTGAAGTATGTTTCTTTCATCAAGGATGAGAAAGTTAAGATTTAGAGGTATTTGAGTGGGCTGCCATAATTTATCAGTGACAAGATATAATATAATGCTCCCAAAACATTGGAGGAAACCATAAGGAGAGATAAATTTCTTTATGATCAGCATAAAGGGAGAACAACTTTCCAAAAATCTTGGGAAGACAAGAAGAAAACAAGATGGAATAGAGTAAGAAGGGAACTAAGCCACCATTCTTATGAAATAACTCTCAGGGATAGCCAACTTCTAAAGAACCCAGAATGACCGAGACATTGGGGCAAAGACCAAGGCAACCACCTATTCAATGTTCGGGTTGTGGGAGAGATCATATGTACAGAGATTTCCCTCATAGAGGTGAAAAACTGAGAATTGTTCACAATGTATAGCAAGTTGATACAGTGAAGGACATGGGTAGAAATGTACCTAGGATCTACACAACCCTGGATAACAAGCAAGTTGATTTTCAGTCACATATGATTGAAGTGGAAGTTAAGATCAATAACGAACCCATCGATATTTTAATTGATTCAGGAGCTAGTCATAGTTATCTAGATCCTAAGATGGTGGAAAGATTTCAATTGCCAAGAAGAAAGCTTGGAAAATCTTGGTTGGTGCAGCTGGCTACAGGAGCCAAAAGGAAAATTAATTAGATGTTTAAGGCATGCCCAATGGACATTAATGGACTACACACCAGGGAAGATTTGAACATCATACCTTTAGGATCCTATGAATGCCTAATAGGTATGGATTGGTTGGACCAACATCACGTTGTCCTAGACTATTATAATAAGGAATTTACATTATTTGATGAGGAAGGGAACTTAAGTATGGTAAATGGAATTCCCAAAGCAGTAACTGTCAGAGAAGTTACAGCTTTGCAGCTGAAGAAAAGTTACAGGAAAGGGTGTCAAATATTTGCAGCACATATGGAAGAGGCACCTAAAGACAAGGTGACAAATATTGATGATTATGCAGTCCTCAAAGAGTTTGAAGATGTACTTAAAGAAATTCCAATATTACCACCCAAGAGAGACATTGTTTTCTCTGTCAATTTGATGCCTCGAGTAGCCCCAGTATCCAAGACCCCTTATAGGATGAGTATACCAAAACTGAAGGAATTACAAATGCAACTTGAAGAGCTTCTGAAGAAGGGGTATATACGCCTGTTAGCGATAAAAAATAACTTGATAATGATTCCCAAATCACATGATAAGAGGATCATTAGGTGGAAGAGTTTTTTTTAAATCTTAAAGTTTTAGAGGTTTTGAGAAAGGCTCAAATTCACATCAATTCAATAAAATGAGGATTTCACCTCTAAAAATAGGCCAAAATTTAATTTCAGCTTTCAGCGGCTAAATATGGAATTTACAGTGTAATGAGTAGCTGAAAAGATCTGAATTTCAGAGGCTAAAAGGAAAAATACACGACTAATAAGCCGCTGAAATCTCTAAAGAGTCCATATTGGTCTTCTTTCTGCCCAGATCGCGTTTTTTCGTTTCCAGAATCTGTGGGAATGATCTCAAATTAAAGATAATAATTATCAGAAGTTAGATCATCCTCTTCATCAAGTTTTGAGGGAATATGGTAAGGGAATGAAGCCAAATGGCATGTTTATTCTTGACATAAATCGCCTAGCCATCAAAGACAGATTTCGAAATCTGTGATTTTCACCAGCAAGCTGCCAAATAATTCTCCATGTTGTCAAATTCAACTTATGTTGATAAGATTGGATCATTTATGCTAAATGATCAAATTGATTATGTTTATTTTTGGTATTTCAGGTCCATTAAATTAGGATCTTGAAACCTTGATGTAAAGGCTATAAAATCCTAAGAATTCTAACAAACCAAGAGAGGGGGAAAAACAGTAAGAGGAATGTGGTTCTATTCTTGAAGACTTGTACATTTCATCCTTTGGAGATGTCCATGAATATATCTTGACATCGAGCTTCTTTCACTTTGTTTGTTCAGTTTTCATCTCTTTTCTTTCCAAGTTTATGTATACTCAATGACAGAAGGTTGTCTTCCCATCTCTTCATTGGTATATTAGACTTATATACATTGCTTCTTATGTTTGTCTTGGTGCCAGATAGTTGTCATCCTATCTTTGCACTCATAAGATTAAGCTGCAAGTATTTACTTATTATGTTTGGCCATCTACTATATACAAATCTTATATATGTTTATGTTGGTATGAAGGAGTACCTTACCTATCATTACTGGCCATTCACATATGATTTTGTGTAGGTATTTCTTGCTAGCATAATGAGTCTTCTCCATGTTTTCACACATTGATTAAAACCTTATGAGCATCATAGTTGAAAGCCTGGGTCTTTCAAATGACCCATGTCTTTCTAAATGGATTAATTTTATAATGTCATCCAAGTTGATCCTTTTTCTCCATAGTTTATTGATCTATTTAAGTTACCAAGCTTACACCCTTCTACAGTCAGGGAGTGATTTCTTGGAGTGATAAAAAAATGGCGTTGTTGTCGGGGAACGAAAGTGAAAGCAGAGTTTCCCTGGGAGAACGACATAGATATGTATCTTGATGGCAGACAAGAGACAGACATAAAATTTGACTGTAATCATTTGCCTAGCAACTCCACATTAAAGACTCCACTAGAGAGGATCCAATTGATAGAAGATGAAGAAGCTGAATTTTAAATCAAGGTACCAATTCATCAGTTTACTTCATGAATTGTTGTTTTCCTTTATTAACTCTTTCATGATTTTCCCTTTACATGTAAAGAGAATCATTTTATGTTTTGTATATTCAGAAAATCACCATCCTTCTTATATACATCCAACATTAGAAGAAGAAATTTTGCAGCCTAATATTCTAGATGTTGATTCAATACCTTCATCACCATCTATTCCTAAAAAGGAATTCTTCTTTTCAATACCCCCTATCTTTGATAAACCATTTGATCTTGAGGAAATCAAAATTGATTCAAAACCCTATCAGATTCCAATTCCTCTTGCCAAATTTTCTGAACCTTGTCAACAACTCGATATCCCTCATGATCAACCTACAACCTTTCATATTAAAATCAGGATGAAGATGTTTAAGCCTTTAAAGTTTCCCTCTCTTCTTCATCCTTATCCTGTTGACTATTATGAATATCTCCCTTGGTTTTGTTGAGAGAATCAAGCTTCATTTGAAAGACACTTGGAATCCTTTTTGGATTTTGTTGATCATTTTCAGATTGTTCATGAAGATGTGATCATGAGATATTTTTCAAAATCATTGATCAGAGATGTTGCTCTATGGTTTAAGGGTCTAAGAGTTGATTCTATTGGTTCTTGGATCGAGTTCTCAAATGTTTTTATGAAGTATTGGGGTGAAAACAAATCAGCATATTCATACCTTGTTGATTTCTATGCCTTGAAGAAACAACAAAATGAAACCTTGCTTGTTTTCAATCGAAGATTTTGCAGCATTTACTATGGTATGCCTTTGGAGATCCGACCTACAGAGAAAGTTGCCATGATTTATTATGCTATGGGTTTGCATTCAAAGCTTGTTGTTTTTCTGCTAGAAAGAAAGCTTTCATCCTTAAAGATCTTGTTTGAAAATGCTCTAGAGATCGAGGATAACATCATTGTTTCCAGGAGGATTCGAGAGCAGGCTGATTTTGAAAATCCACATCTACTTGAGCCAATAGAATGTCAGTATAATTCATATTTTGAGCAGGAAGGTAATGACTATGAGGCAGTTTTAGAAAAGCAGCAAGCAGCTGAAACTACTTCAGATTGTGAATCAAATTCATCAACTTTTGCAGAGTATTCCAGAAACATGTATTCATGTAAAATTTATGATCAGTTTACAAAGCATGTTGAACCTATGATAACTAATGATTGTATAGACAATTAGACTTTTAAAATTGGTCATGATATATGTCATTCAAACACTTCTCTATCATCATCCTCTGAAAACTTTTCTGAAGAGAAGGGCATAGTGTTTGATGATCACAATGTAATCACAAAGGAACAAGAAGTTAATCAATCTTCTAATAGAAGAACAGTCATGGATGAGCAAGAGGTTGCCATAGATATACAGTTGTTTCCCGAAGATCAACATGTTTCAGATCTGTGTTTTAAATACCCAGTGGCAGCCTTCATAGAATCATACATTTCATAGAAATTGAAAGTTTCAAACTTCTTTAGTTTGCACATGTTTTCTGGTGAGTTTGGTTTTGTGAATGGCTTCGTATCATTCTTGTTACACTTCAAACATTAGCTATTGATCAGTGTGAATGATGAGATTATTTCAGTGTTAAAAATGCTTGTATGGTTGCTATGGAAATCAACATTCACTTAACCAATTGCAGAACTGGTTAGAGTAGAGTAGGGTAGGAAATAAGCTTATTGCCCGAGCATTTCTTTTCTCCAGTTTGCAGCAGATGTATCAGTCACCTTGTGTGAATAAAGGCAGGTCTTGAAGATGTTATTTCCCAAAAATAACCTGCAAATTATTGAGACACCACATATAACATGGCCATTAGAGAGAAGATTTATTAAGAGTTTTTTAGAAGAGCTTTAGACTTATATTTTATGAAATTTCTTGAGTCGGCACTTCATTGATAAATAATCTCAAAAGACATTTTTCGGTGGCTAAGGGGTATGTTTCAAAGTGTTGTAAGCTACCGAAATTGTAGAGCATTCCAAACAGTTAGCACATTAAAAAAAAGTCTTCAACCGCCAAAGTACATGTGTCATCTTGATCAGTTAACCGCCGAAATGAATGCTAGGAAATATCATTGAGGTTTGGTCGATCCATTTCTGCCATAATCATAATTTGATTTGATTTAGCTAACCCTAGATTTATCAAATCTCCTATTTTTCCATGATGTTTGGATCTGATCTTCATTCAAAGTTCTCCTATATGATTAACTCGACCATTCCTCATCACGCAACCTATCCTTAATATTCTTGGTCGAATGTGACTCACAGAAAATATTTGAAACCCCTTGTGTCTCTTAAGCTTCCTAAAATTCGGGACTCTACTCAAGCACATTCCTCATATCTCGCCTTTATCTTTGTTGAGCCCTAGACTCCTTCTACTGGCGCTGTGTTTGTTTCCCCCAAACCTGATTCCATTGTATTGTAGATATTGACATTGTTTTTGCAGATAAAGAAGGGAAACATTTTTCTCAAGAAAGAGCTCAATGATATAGCATATTTGAAATCTCAGCCTGAGATTTCCCAGATGTTCAGAGATGCTACATGCTACAGGTATTGTGAAAAACTCCAAGGAGCATCAACAAGCAATAGAAAGTAAAGGTGTATACAGAGGTAAAGGTTTTGTAGATGCGCTTCATGGAAAGAAAGTGGTCACTCTAGTGATGAATAGAAACAAAGGTACAAGGAATCTCATATGGAATCAGATTAACATTTCGTTTCACCGGTTTTTCTTCCACTGCAACAGCAGAACGACATACATACTGTAATGTGTATGAAGCATAACAGAGGCTGAGAGAAATACAGACGTATTATATATCAGTCTAGAAGATATACGAAGATCATATATACAGGTCATGAAAGGTTTTTAGAAAGAGGTGAATGGTTGACTCCATGCCCAATGGAATACTGACTCCATGCCCAATGGAACACTAGACATTAAGTTCAGATTTTATTTTTATGGAAAGGCATTAGATCTGTGGTTCTTGGAAACCTCGTAGGGAGGTCTCCATCCCAGTTGGAGCTAGATGTTAGAGATAAAAAATAACTTGCTAATGATTCCCAAATCACATGATAAGAGGATCATTAGGTGGAATAGTTATTTTTAAATCTTAAAGTTTTAGAGGTTTTGAGAAAGGCTCAAATTCACATCAATTCAATAAAATGAGGATTTCACCTCTAAAAATAGGCCAAAAGTTAATTTCATCTTTCGGCGGCTAAATGTGAAATTTACAGTGTAATGAGTCGTCGAAAAGCTATGAATTTCGGCGGATAAAAGGAAAAATACATGACTAATAATCCGCTGAAATCTCTAAAGAGTTCAGATCGGTCTTCTTTCTACCCAGATAGTGTTTTTTTGTTTCCAAAATCTATGGGAATGGTCTCAAATTAAAGATAATAATTATCATAATCTAGATCATCCTCTTCATCAAGTTTTGAAGGCATATGGTAAGGGAATGAAGCCAAATGGCATGTTTATTCTTGACAGAAATTGCCTAGCCATCAAAGATAGATATTGAAATCTGTGATTTTCACCAGCAAGCTGCCAAATAATTCTCCAGGTTGTCAAATTCGACTTATGTTGATAAGATTGGATCATTTATGCTAAAATATCAAACTGATTATGTTTATTTTTGGTATTTCAGATCCATTAAATCAGGATATTGAAACCTTGATGTAAAGGCTATAAAAGCCTAAGAATTACAAGAAATCAGGAGAGGGGGGAAAACAGTCGGAGGACTGTCGTTCTATTCTTGAAGACTTGTACATTTCATCCTTTGGAGATGTCCATGAATATATCTTGACATCGAGCTTCTTTCACTTTGTTTGTTCAGTTTTCATCTATTTTCTTTCCAAGTTTATGTATACTCAATGACAGAAGGTTGTCATCCCATCTCTTCGTTGGTATATTAGACTTATATACATTGCTTCTTATGTTTGTCTTAGTGCCAGATATCTATCATCCTATCAGTGCACTCATAAGCTTAAGCTGCAAGTATTTACTTATTATGTCTGGCCATCTACTATATACAAATCTTATATATGTTTCTGCTGGTATGAAGGAGTATCTTACCTATCATTACTGGTCATTCACATATGCTTTTGTGTAAGTATTTCTTGCTAGCATAATGAGTCTTCTCCATGTTTTCACACATTGATTAAAACCTTCTGAGTAGCATAGTTGAAAGCCTTGGTCTTTCAAATGACCCATGTCTTTCTAAATGGATGTAAGTTTATAATGTCATCCGAGTTGATCCTTTTTCTCCACAGTTTATTGATCTATTTAAGTTACCAAGTTTACACCCTTCTACAGTTAGGGAGTGATTTCTTGGAGTGATAACAACACCCAAGTGTGTCACCTTTGGGTGCCCCAGTATTATTTATGAATAAAAAGGATGGAACATTGAGCCTTTGCATTCACTTCAGGCAATTGAACAAGGTAACTATGAAGAACAAGTATCCTTTGCCAAGGATAAATGACCTCTTTGATCAGCTAAAAGATGCAAAAATATTCTCGAAGATTGATCTTAGGTCAGGATATCATCAGGGAAGAATCAAAGAAGAATACAACAACAAAACTGCCTTCAAAGCCAGGTATGGCCAGTATGAGTTCATAGTAGTGCCATTTGGGTTGTCAAATGCACCCATCACCTTCATGTGTCTAATGAATGGTATTTTCAGAAAATAATTAGATAAGTTTTCCATTGTCTTCCTGGATGATAGTCTTATATATTCTAAGTCTGAAGAAGAGCACGAGAAACTCTTGAAAATGGTGTTATAGGTATTGAGGGAGCATCAGTTGTACGCCAAATTGAGCAAGTGTTCATTCTATCATAACCAAATTCATTATTTGGGCCATATCATTTCAGAGGAAGGAATAGCAGTGGACCCAGAAAATATAAAGGCCATTGAGAGGTGGACAACACCAAGAAATGTCTTTGAGGTGAGATCATTCATGGGACTTGCAGGTTACTACAGAAGATTCACTAAGGGATTCTCAAAGATTGCACACCCAATCACTTCCTTGCAGAACAAGGGTGTGAAGTTTGAGTGGACATCAAATTTTGAAAGGAGTTTCCAACACTTGAAGAATGTATTAACAAGTGCTCCAATACTAAGGATTGTTGATCAAAATGAAGACTTCATTGTATGCACAAATGCATGTAAAGAAGGGCTCGGTGGAGTCCTTGGTCAAAATGGGTATGTGGTGTGTTATGAATCAAGTAAATTAAAGGAACATGAAATGCACTATTCTACTCATGATTTGGAATTGGTAGCCATAGTGCATGCCTTGAAGATGTGGAGGCACTACCTCATGGGATAAATAATTGACCATTTGATATTATAACCTTTTTTCCCCTGCATTTGAGCTAAAACCATCATCAATATGTGAATGAATTCTTAAATGAAATTTTAGGAAGCATAGAACAATATAAATTCAAATAGAATTTTGAATGGCTTTTAGAAGTTATGGGTGTTCTTAATTAGTTAAAAACGCATCGATGCACTAAATTATGAAAAGCACCGAAGAGTCACATCCGTTACTATACCGTTATTGCCTCCGTAAAGAAAAATATCCACAAAATTTAATTACGGAGTTTACATTTCTATTATGTCACTAAAATTGAAACTGGTGCATTTATACGTGGATAACACACAAGGGCGCTTAAAATTATGTAGGGCATTGATTGTATAGTGAAAAAATAAACAATTTTTTTTAAATATATACATTTTCATCGATGCTTTTATACGTACAAAGTGCATCGGCGTACTTTACATTGCATCGACGTTTTAAAGTACATTGGTGCTCTTCAAATCACACAAGTACACCAAAATGTATATAACACGTCGAAAAGGTTAGTTACAAAAAAACAACGCTAGGGTTTATAATCAATGCATCGAAGTATACATCGAAAAACGAGAGAGAATTTCATTTTTTGAAATGAATGTGTTTATAAATGAAAACACTGTTCATTATTACATTCTTTTGGGAAATTTTAGAGGGGATATTTGTGCAAGAGAGATTTTCCAACAAAGACTTTGGAGCGGGTTGATCTTTTTGTAGAGCCAAATTTGGAATGGATCACCATAGGCCACATACAAATCTGCAGAGGAGAAATTTCAGGTATGTGATTTCATTCTATTTATCATTTCAATATTTCCCTATTTGATTCAAACTATTTTCACTGCATTCTGAAAAGAAAAAAAAGTTTCATAGTTACCTTCGGTATTGGAAGCCCTAGATTTCTTGTTGTTTTTCTTGGTTCCCCTCTCTACATTTCACAAGGGGATTTTCTTTTTTTAAGCTATATATTTTTATAGGTTTTTGTTTTATTGTATATGGGGAGTTTAGTATTTGTTATAGTGGTAACATTCATTGCATTGGATCCCAAACCTTGTCGTTGTTGTATTTTTTTTTTCTAATTTTTTTTTTGTGGTGTGCAGTGCACACTGTACATTAATGTTGCACTGATGCGCACTATATAGCATTGTTGCACGAAGGCGCATTTTTATGTCAACATCATTAATTTGTTTAAAATATAAGTATAATTGATTTTATTATCATATGTGTATGGATTATGTGGTGTGCAATAAGCAATAATGAGAATCAATGTGTACACTTATGATGAGTGCACCAGGGTGTACTCTTTTATTATACACGCCGACATATTATTTTGTAAAACTATTTCATAATTTCTATATCCGACGATTCTAGTTTTTTTATATAGAAGATGGCCAATAGAAGTTCAAGGAAATTTACTTATTGCAACGAGCACGATGGGAGTTCATCCCAACAAGAGAAGGAGGAAAGTTATTTAAGTTTTATTAAAAAGTTAATTATGTATTTCAATTATCTGTAGGTTTAAATCAATGATGTGTATTGGTTAATGTGTGTCATGCAGAGCAAAAAATTGAAGAAACTCGACAACATTGTTCGCAATCTGAGTGCAAAAGAGCGTAAAATCCTTATGGAAATGTTGCGAAGAGAGGAATTAGGTGGATCAAAAGGTAATCAACATGAAGTTTCTCTTTGACTTTTTACTAAAAATGAATTTCTTAACATTAATCTCTAACTAGTTATAAACACTCAATTTCACATTTTTTTAATGTTATGCAGGGACCGATAGCAAGGGAATGGAATTTCGTCCTAAGAGGAAAAAAATTATGAAGGATGTAAATGATGATGACAACTTGGTTATCAGTTCATATGGAGTGGTGCTTGAAGTTAATGAGAGGACAAAATTGGTTTACAGAACTTTGAGGGATATAGTGGAAAGAACATATAGACGTTCTTTCCACTTACAATACAAAAATCAATCCAATAGCTCCAAGAATCAGGTTATACGTAAACTACAAAAATCATTTCCAGAGAAATGGTCAATGAGACCTGTGAGACTTGTAATAGAAAAAACTCACAATAACAAAAAAAAAAATCATTTAAAAGATATTATTACTAAATATGTTTTTCTATAATGTGTTCAACAAATTACCAAATTATTCTCTTTTGTTATATTCACTCTCATGTCCATTAAAAAATTGTATCATGCTTTTTCGTTTTTCAAGACGATTATGAAAATTCCAAGTGAAAAAAGAGGGGTGTAAATGTGTTGAACCTGGACATAATAGATCTAGCTAGAAAATACCACACACATTTGCAGAGAAAGATTGAGAAAGAAGAAGCAAGAGAGAAAGAATGGAAGAATTCTCATTAACCGTATTCCACACTCAAAGAGTGAATAATTTACAATAGATATATGATACATGATTAACTAATGAGCCATAGTGGTGGTCTAGAGTGATCTGGACACACACCAGCAGTTACAGGAGTAAACTGCCACCTAGTCTAGTCTCTCAAGCAGTTTTGTGAGTAAACTGCCACCTAGTCTGAGTTAACTAGTCTATCAGTCTTCAGTTAACTGACGGAAATAGAGTGAAGTGAGGATGAGATCAGAGAATCATGAGTAATGCGCTATTCTGGCGATGATCCCAAGGACAATGCACATTAGTTGGTGATGATCCCAATGTTGCATGGTGATAATCCCAATGTAGCATCTAGACTCCACTCAATTGATCAAACTGAAGTGAAAACTGGAGAGAATATTCTCCTAGAGGAATATTCTCCCTAAACTTTAGGATACTGGATAATGACTAATAAACATAGGGAAAACATCAAGAAAAACAAATCCTAGGTGTGTGTGAAGTAACTTCAACACCCCCCTGAACATCACTATGGTGAAAATAAAGAATGGGTCCTGGCAACGAGGCCATGTTAGGTACCCAAATACAAAAGATACACTGAAATAAACAAGGAAAGAGGGAAAAACTCATGGGAAACCCCCCCCCCCCTCGCCCTCAAATTACAATTCATAAAAAAATGAGAAGGAACAAAAAACAGTTGCTAAGCAACCTTGTCCTTCACTCCAAGAAGACCTCACAACTGTGTAAGTTTGTGCTTGTTGAAGATGTAGATGTTTTCATGGATCTAATGAAGTAGATGAACCATTGAGATTTTCACACATATCCACTTTATCTTCTTGTAATGAAGAAGATCCAAATAAAGTTTGGATGAAATTTTGAAAACCGTGCAGTCGATTTCGAAAAAACATTGAATTTATTATTATTTTAAAATGATCATAACTTCACTTCCTGAATTCCGTTTCAGGCGATTTTTTTTTTGGAAAGTGGATATTTTCCCGAGAGGAATTAAAATATCCAATTTGTTTCTGCAAATTTTTCTCATAAAATAACAGAATTGATTCTGATGTGCGCAGCTCCCTTTTTGTCTCCTGAGATGCATGCATTGTGCATGGAAAAGTGTCTACATGTGACCCCTGAGATGCATGCCATATATCTTCCACATGAAATTCATAAAACAAATCTGAAATGGAGTAGACATTATCTTCAATTAATGGAATACAAATTTGTGCAAATACTTGTGTAGAAGACTCTTCAGAATAAAATGTTTGATCTTCTGGTGGCTTCTATTTTTTCTCTATCTGTTCAACCTCCTGCATGAAATATTCACAATATTATTTATTCCTTAATAGAACCTCCAATATGGTCCACAATTCATTTGGAGTTTATTCTTGTGAGTCATCATATACTTGATGGAGAATTTCAGGAGAAATAAACCAGAGGATGCATCCTATGGACATATCTTGTCTATTGAGAAAATTATTTTTCTCATTGGTGAAATCAGGCTCTACTTCCATTGTCATAGTTGTTGGTACAAGCCTCTTCATCTTAGCAGAAGTAGAATTTTTGGCTTCCACTCCAAATATTTATGAGGCGTGAGAAGTATTGCTGGTGAATAATCCATCTTTTATGCATTCTTCAATCTTTAGTACCTGCAAAAATAATTTGGTGTAGATTTTGCTTAGCAATCTGTCAGCTCTGATACCATGTAAATGTGTGGAACCTGCACATAATAGATCTAGCTAGAAAATACGACACACATTTGCAGAGAGAGACTGAGAAAGAAGAAGCAAGAGAGAAAGAATGGAAGAATTCTCATTAACCGTATTCCACACTCAAAGAGTGAATAAATTATAATAGATATATGATACATGAGTAAATAATGAGCCATAGTGGTGGTCTAGAGTGATCTGGACACACACCAGTAGCTACGGGAGTAAAATGCCACCTAGTCTAGTCTCTTAGGCAGTTACATGAGTGAACTGCCACCTAGTCTGCGTTAACTAGTCTATCAGTCTTTAGTTAACTGAATGAAACATAGTGAAGTAAGGATGAGATCATGGAATCATGAGTAATGCGCTATTCTGGTGATGATACCAAGGACAATGCACATTAGTTGGTGATGATCCCAATGTTGCATGGTGATAATCCCAATGTAGCATCTAGACTCTACTCAATTGATCAAACCGAAGTGAAAACTGAAGAGAATATTCTTCTAGAGGAATATTATCCCTAAACTTTAGGAGACTGGATAATGACTAATAAACATAGGGAAAACCTCGAGAAAAAGAAATCCTAGGTGTGTGTGAAGTAACTCCAACAAGGGGAAATCCAATACATCTCGGTATGGATGTCCAAAAAAATGTACAAGGAGATGGTAAAAACAATGAACATAATTGCATCGCAGGAGATCCCAACAACAACGTGCATCAGAGGTATGTAATCATTCATTTATTATTTTATGTACATCGAATTTAATTATCATATGAAATACTAATCTTCAATTGTTTTGTTGCAGAAAAGAAAAGAAAATAGAGCTCATTCAACACATAATACAGGACGATGAGGAATAAAAGCGTTGATCGTAAAGTTTGTGAGTACTTACGTTTTCGGGCTTACTTAATATTTCATATTTGTTGTGATCTTAAAATTTAAATAATTATTTTACACTCATCCATGGATGTCTTCTAATAGGTGATAGCATGTAAAGAAGAGTCAATCGAACAATTGGTCAACATTTGGTTAAGTGAGGGTTGTGAGCATATGTTGAAGTATCAAAGTTTAATTGAACAATTTGTAAGTAGTTATGTTGTTTAACATTCTTTGTTTTATAATTAATGGAACAATAAGAAACATTTATATTAATTATATTGACTATGCTTTGTCATGGCGTATTAAAAATGTAGGAAACAAAGTATGGAGAATATCCAACAGAAGAGATTTTGAGACATGGCATGTGATATGACTTCAAAAGCATGTATATTGTTTATGAATCACTTGTTTCCATGGTACGTTTTTATTTATTTATGCAATCATATATATATAGATGGAACATGAACATGTGGAACATCAAAAACAAGTTGATCAAGAAAATGTTAGTTAAGTAACCAAAGTACAATATTGTCTACATGTGATGAAGAAATGAGGCATGCATGAAGCTCGAGCGATGATAGCAATTCAAGTGATGAATGACAATCAATATAATTGAATGTTACTACAAGTTGTATGTTTTGGAATAGTTGTCTGTGAAAATTAGGGATTTTGTTTAATGTACTCGACATAATGTCCCAATTGCATGAGAACATGTTACCAATAAGTGTAACAATTACATATTGGTTGCATTTTGATTATTATGGACTTTTATGTTATCCCATTTTGTATGACGATGAGTCTCTTATTCATATATAATAAAATGGGCTTCTTATTTTATTGCATTGTCGAATATTGTAAAATGTTGCATTGTCGATTAATTAATATATGAATGATTTATATTGTTACAAGTAACATAGGTGTAATTTGTTGGATAACGCATTAATGCAGTCATTATATCAAAACACAATAATAAAAATATAAAAACAATATTATTATAAAAAATATTTGATTTTCAGATGATTAATTAATTTTTTGTAAAAAATAATTAATTAAAATATATACATATAGGTTTAGTGTATTCTTTTGAACTCACTAAATGGTGTGTGCCATAAAATAGCCCTCGGTGTGTTTTCTGAGTCATACGCATCAATGCCTATTAGTTAAATGAAAGCACATAGGCGTATTAATTAAATGAAAGCATCAGTGCTAACAATTGTGAAAAAACTTCGTTACTTTAAGTGACATAATGTACAATTGATTCTATTCATTGCTTCAAAATATTACAATGCATATAGTAAAAAGTCACATCGGTGCTTTACACATAATATACAACCCAGTGCTTTATATAGAATATACGCATCGATGCTTCGTAACAAAAAATGGCGTTGACTTCTCATATAAAATATTCAAAATTTCACTACCTTTGATGCACATGGTAGTACAAGCCCCAATGTGTACTAACTAGAAAAGCATTGGTGTGTAGTATTTATACAAGAACCACTAGTGCATACAAAAACAACACGTATTGGTGCATACACTAACACAAAAAGCACCAGTGTTTCATATAACAAAAATACGGAACCAGTGCGTAATAGTTTTAAGAGCATCGATGCTTTTGACTGTAGGGTGCGCACCAGTGTATGTTACTTATAAACACACCAGTGCTTGTTACTTATGATTGCACTGGTGCATTTTTCCAATACAAGCACCGGAAAAAAAAAACCTCTGCTACAACCTAGACTCACCCAACAAAATTTAGTTATATGAAACATCCGTTAAAACCTCCACTTTGAATAGAGGAGGTTGTAGTGGAGGTTTTTTTGAAAATTTTGCTAAATCTTGTAACACTAAAAACCTTCACAAAAACCTTCTCTACAAGGTGTTTTCCTTCAAGTGCCTCGACCTTATTATCTACAAGCACAATTTTGAAAGGTTTAAAGCCTATATGAATTCTAGAGATCTAAAGGATCCTTTGTCGGCATGAGTGATCCCTAAATGGTATGCGTATAGCATGTCTATTTCACCAACACAGATGCTCATTGTGAATCAATAAAGTTATGTGTATGTGTAATTCGGAGTTAAAACTACTTCAACAGCTTCCATAGCCATAACTTTCATAGCAATACACTCAGTGGAGAGAGATCTTACAGACATCCATAGCAACAATTTTTGTAGCCATAGATTCTGTAAAAATACACTCAGTGGAGAGAGTTCTTACAACCCATGAAAAACTTGTGGGAACAAGTTAATTTACCAGTAAGATAACTGAGAATGCCCAGCTATGAAGAAATGTTCAGTGGACGAATTAAGTCATTCAATAATAAATAAAAATGCACATGGGTGAGTTTAGACACTCGACATTAGAGAGGAATGTCCAGGGGTGAGTTTAGGCACTTGACATTAAGGAAAAATGACTAGGTGTGAATTTAGGCACTCAATATCAGAGAAAATATCCATGGGTGATTTTAGGAACTCGACATCAAATAAAAATGACCAGAGATGAAAACTAGGTCGATTGGTGACCTATGGGAAAATAGAAGATTCCTAGCTTAAAAAAATGACCTAGCAAAGTCTAACATCCATCGGGTGGTCAATTGGGACACCTAGTAATGAGAGAATGGCCAAGTAAAGTGGGAAAGTGGCTAGCCAACAATTAAAGACACCCAACACTAACCATATGATACATGGGAACTTCAGGACACAAGAAAATAAGAAACATTCACCTATATGAGAGAGAAGGCAACTTATAGGATAAAGAAAAACCAATTTAGCAACTTTTGCAACAGCTAGGGATTGAGAACTATTGATTTCCTCTCTCTAAAATCATTGAATGGTGGGGAAATGAGAGTTGTTTGGATTCGTGGAATCCATTACACTCTGAAAGATGAAATAAAACCGCCACACTACCATAACACTACACATTAACTACTCACACTAAGAACTATCTACATGACAATCATTAAAAACCTACAACACTTCAATAAACCATAGTATCCTACTAAAATTGTAAAAATGCACAACATAGAGAATTAAAACAATACAGATTGAGACATGATTTACCTTGAAGCCCCAAATGGGAAAAACAACATTCAGTTGGCTTCATCTAGGCTTTTATTATGCAACAATGGGTAGGTTACAAGCTCTTTGGTTCAACTCTATGCTTCTCGGCGAAATATGGGTAACATTCATTTTCCTTCTCAACCAAAGAACCCCTTCTCCATCTCCAAGATACAACATATAGAAGCAAGCTCAACTGAGGGGATAGATAGAGGGTCAAGCAACCCCAACCCTTCCACTTTCCCAAGCTTGTTTCTCCTCCTCCTTTTTTTTCCTTTTGTCTTTTTGTACATAGGGAAAAAGGTCTATGATAAAAAAAAATTAATACATTATTTTTCATTTTTTTTATTACAATAAAAATCTGACTTAACCTTACATCTTATGTGCTTGCCTTATGTTTTGATTAAATGTAGGGGTGGACATCGATCATGGTGGCATGGGGCCCTTCACACCAACAAAACAAACTCGTATTCATCCATAGCCTTGAACCTTGCCTATTTTGGTCATTATAGAGCATGTGCCTTAGCCAATTGTTCTTCTTCAGATCTGATTCAGATAAAACCTCCCCATTGGGAGGATTTTGATCCCCAAAAGATGCCAAGGATAGATGAGGGATCCTGCTTGCAATCTGGTTCCTTTCATACCACTTCACCTTCCTTGGAGTTTGTCATTTGAGACCAGTCTACCACATCTCTTTCTCTCCTATGTGTGTTATCCACTCATTGTGTTGCAATATTGTGTCCTCTTTCAAATCTTCTAGAGTGCATGGTGCAAAGTGTTCAACAGTAGGAATAACTCAATGGTCCTCCTCCTCATCCAACATGGAAGGTCAAAAAAATTTCAAATACTCCACAATTACTACCAAGCTAATAGTCATATAAGGAGGAAGTCTTAGCCTGAAGGAATTCTCATTCACCTGCTCATTGGCATCAAATGGTCCATATCTTAGGGGCTTGATTTTCCTTGTTGCTCCTTGCAATTGTTCCTCGAGGAGGTAAATCCAGAACTTGTCTCCAACACATAACTTGTGATCCTACTTGTGTTGGTCATGCATAACTTTATACAACTACTAGCTCTTATCAAGCTACTCATGAACCCTTAGATTTATCTGCCTGATTTTGGCCATGAATGTGCTCACCTTCTTTTCATCTCCTTGCAACTCTACTTCATCCTTTTGATGTCCATACATAATGTCAAATGGTGAAGGAGGTAAGTAACCAAAACATGTCTCAAAAAGAGATTTATTGGTGGAAGAATGGAGTGCTTTGTTGTTGGAGTGTTGAATGTATACTAGTTGCTCATCCCAAGTATTTGGATGTTTACTATCGTAGCCTCTTAACAATTTTACCAGTATTTGGTTAAGAACCTTGGTTTCTCTATCAGTATGAGGATGGAATGTAGTGGAATACTTCAACTTGGTATCCATTCTCACCCAAAGTGTTGACCAAAATCTACCCAAGAACCTACTGTCTTGATTAGATATGATGGAGGTTGGAAATCTAAAATGTACCCATACATGGTTGAAGAATAGTTTAGTTGCCTCTCATTCAGAGATTGTCTTCTTACACAGAATGAGGCCACATTTTTTGATGAAGTGATCCACCATGACAAAGAAGTATTCATGACCTCTACAAGTCATAGGGAAACCTCCAAAAAATTCCATGGAGATGCTCTCCCAAGGCCTGCTTGGTACTTGCAATGGCATGTACAAGATAAGTTTCTATTTGCTTGGCTTGCTAATGTTGCAAAGAATGCAGCCTCTAACAAACTTTTCCAAATTCTCTTGCATCTTTGGCCAATACACATACCATTGCAAATTTTTCATTGCCTTCATAACAACAAAATGCCCAACAACTTTAGAAGTGTGTGCTTCTCTCGTCAATTGAACTCTTTTGTCCTAGGGTATGCATAGTTTGTCCAAATTGTACAACAACCCATATTGGAGGTGGTATTCATTTCCTTCCCTGGCAGTGACCAATATCTCCTTCAAATGCTTGTAGACTCCTATATAATCTTCATCTTCTTCATAGTCTTCACTTATAAGTTCATGAGTGAAAGGCTCAAGTTGCATTATCACTCCAATTGGTGCAATCTTCTTCAGTGGCGGTCAAGACAACATGTATACAACTTGTTCATGGATCCTTTCTTACACTCGATCAATAGATGGAATTATTACAAGAAACCTAACCACTTGAAATGTCTCACTTGTTGCATCTTGATCTGACTTTGTAGGTACTGAAGGGGGTGATGATCCATATGTACGATGGTCTCTTTTCCTAGGAGATAGTGATTCCATTTTTTCATTGCTTGTACAATCACAAAGAGATCTTTATCATATGTGGGGTAGTTAAGAACCGCTCCATGAAACATATATGAATGGTAGCACACATGCCTTCCTTCTTTCATGAGTATTGCTCCTAGTGCATACCCACTGGCATTAGTCTCTATCTCAAAAGGTTGCTGCAAATTTGGCATGGCTAAGGTCAGAGCATCGTTGGTTTTATTCTTCGGGTCTTCAAATTCTCTTTGGTGTTGCTTTCCCCAATGAAATATCTATCCTTAGGCAATTAAGGTGTGCAATGGAGTTGCTACAATGGAGAAGTTTACAATGAACTTCCTCACATACTAGGTTTCTCCCATGAAACTCCTGACCTTTGTCATACTAGTGGGAACATGCCATTGGGTGATGGTTGCAATCTTCTCTGGTTCCACTCTCATCTCTCCTCCACCAATCATGTGTCCAAGACATATCAAGGATGTCTTTCTGATCTCACATTTTTGCAAATTGGAAATCCGTTGATTCTTCCTTAAGGTCTCAAGTACTTGTATTACTTGTGAGGAAATCGGTTGATTCTTCCTTAAGATCTCAAGTACTTGTGTTACTTGTGATTTTCCTACTGCATCACTCTCCCATCATACTAAAGCATTTCCTTCAAGTTTGTAGTATTCCAGATATAAAATAGTATGCAGAACATAAATATTTTAGCTAGAAATGGTAGAACAACAATGATATAACTAGAAAAATACTAGAATAATACCATAATAACACCAGAAAGAGCAACTTGATTAATGATAACAATGTTCACTTGCCTCTTCAAGGGGGAAACCTCCAGCAGAGCAAAGCTCTATTAAAATAATATCCAAGACAAAACTTTGCGTACCCTTTACTCCTATTTATACTAAATCTGCCTATCCAAAAGAAGAATCTAGAGGAAGATCATTCTAGAAGCATAAGCTTCTATTAGGTCTTCTTACATTTGACTTATTCTTCCTTATTGCTAGGCCTTGTTGATATTGGCCTTTATTACATGGAAATATATTATTCTATCTATGTGAGGGGTTAGGGAGGTTAGGTCCCTAACATGTCCTCCCCCTTAAAAGCAACCTTGTCCTCAAGGCTTGAGATGAGGAAATTGTTGCAGAATGGTAGCTGCTCACGCTGGTCCAAAACTGCTTGTGGATGAAACCAGATGGAGCTTTCTTCATCCAACTCGTGAAGGCTGGTTTGAGTTTGGCACTTAGTTCCAATCACCTTCTTTAAGCAGGAGACATGAAAAATAGGATGGAGCTTAGAATGACTGGGAAAATCTAACTGATAGGCCACCTGTCCCACACACTTGAGAATGGTATAA
The DNA here is from genome assembly GCA_009831015.1 of Picea engelmannii. NCBI lineage: Eukaryota > Viridiplantae > Streptophyta > Pinopsida > Pinales > Pinaceae > Picea > Picea engelmannii. The sequence goes on from ML791605.1 coordinate 395,636, forward strand.
GCACCATAAAATTTGGGCAGTAGTTTATGACAATGGTCATCCTTGAGGGAAGTTTGCTTATAAGGTTGCAATATAAGAAATACCTGGTCTCCTTCAACAAATTAACATTCAGAGCGGCCTTGACCTTCCTATTGCTTCATGTGATTCTGGGCCATCACCAAATTCTCTTTAAGGGTACGAAGAATAGCCTCTTGAGTTGTAAGTGTTTGGTCAATTGCACGATCGAGACACCTGACAGGTATGAGAGAACTAAAGGTGTATTTTTTCCATATATTGCTTCAAAAGGAGTCATGTGGGTAGTTGTATGGTAAGAAGTGGTGTACCACCATTCAGCTAGTGGTAACCATTGAGCCCATTGATTTTTCCTTTATGATGCAAAACACCTAAAATATGTTTCCAAATACTTGTTGATGACTTCAGTTTGACCATCGGTCTAGGGATGATAAGTTGTGCTGAGATGCAATTGGGTGCCCTGTAGCCTGAACAATTCTTGCCAAAAATTGCTAGTGAAAGTGGGGTCTCTATTAGAAATAATAGAATGAGGCATGCCATGAAGCTTGAAGACATGATCCATAAAAAGTTGAGCCACAGTAAAGGCGATAAATGGGTGTTGAAGAGAACAAAAATGAGTATACTTGGAAAGACGATCAACTACCACCATGATGACTGATTTATTGCTCGATTTAGGTTAGCCCACAATAAAATCCATAGAGATATCCCTCCAAATAGCAGGTGGAATCGAAAGCAGTTGTAGTGTGTTAGGAGATTTGACTATTTCTCCCTCATTTTGTTGACAAACATCACATTCTGCCACAAAATTATGAATGTCATGTTTCATACCATCCCAAAAAAAAAGAACGTTTGACTCGGTCATAGGTTTTGGTAAACCCTGAGTGCCTAGATGTGGTTGTAGCATGAAGCTCAGAAAGTACCGTGGATTTAAGTTGTGATTGTTTACTTAAATACAATGACCTTTGTAGTGAATTTCATCATTGTGCTAAGAGTACCCTGGGGAAACTGGAGAATTGACCTGCAATTATTGGATCAGATGCAAAATTTTGGGATCTTGTAACCATTCCTGGTGAACAACTTGGAGCCAATCTGGTACAATGAAGGAGAGGGAAAAAGGGACCCTTCATCATCATATTTTCTTGAAACTGCATCAACGACCACATTGTCTTTTCCTTTCTTGTAAATGATCTCATAATCATATCCAAATTTGGTCAATTGCCTGGACGTTCAAGACACCTGACAGGTATGAGAGAACCGAAAGTGGATTTTGTCCATATATTGCTTCAAAAGGAGTCATACGGGTAGTTGTATGGTAAGAAGTGGTGTACCACCATTTAGCTAGTGGTAACCATTAAGCCCATTGATTTTTCCTTTATGATGCAAAACACCTAAAATATGTTTCCAAATACTTGTTGACGACTTCAGTTTGACCATCAGTCTGGGGATGATAAGTTATGTTGAGATGCAATTGGTTGCCCTGTAGCCTGAACAATTCTTGCCAAAAATTGCTAGTGAAAGTGGGGTCTCTATCAGAAACAATAGAATGAGGCATGCCATGAAGCTTGAAGACATGATCCATAAAAATTTGAGCCACAGTAGAGGCGGTAAATGGGTGTTGAAGAGAACAAAAATGAGTATACTTGAAAGACGATCAACTACCACCATGATGACTGATTTATTGCTCGATTTAGGTTAGACCACAATAAAATCCATAGAGATATCCCTCCAAATAGCAGGTGGAATCGAAAGCGGTTGTAGTGTGCTAGGAGCTTTGACTATTTCTCCCTTGTTGCATTGACAAACATCACATTCTGCAAAAAAAATTGAACGTCATGTTTCATACCATCCCAAAAAAAAGGAACGTTTGACCCGGTCATAGGTTTTGGTAAACCTTGAGTGCCCAGATGTGGTTGTAGCATGAAGCTCAGAAAGTACCATGGATTTAAGTTGTGACTGTTTACTTAAATACAAACGACCTTTGTAGTGAAGCTCATCATTGTGCTAAGAGTGCCCTGGGGAAACTGGAGAATTGACCTGCAAGTGTTGGATCAGATGCAAAATTTTGGGATCTTGTAGCCATTCCGGGTGAACAACTTGGAGCCAATCTTGTATAATGAATGAGAGGGAAAAAGGGACCCTTCATCATCATATTTTCTTGAAACTGCATCAACAACCACATTTTCTTTTCCTTTCTTGTAAATGATCTCATAATCATATCCAAAGAGCTTAGTCACCCACTTTTTTTGCTTCTGGGAGGAAGGGCGTTGTTCCAGAAAATACTTGAGGCATTGATGATCTATCTTAATTTGGAAGCATTACCCCAATAGATAAGGGTGCCAAAGATCCATTGCATTCAAAATAGCCAACATTTCCTTTGCATAGATTGATTTTTCCAAATGTCGCTCTTATAGTTGTTTGTTGGTAAAGGTCAAAGGTCGACCATCTTGCATAAGGATTGCTCCAATTCCTCTCACGGAAGCATCACATTCTAGGACAAAGGTATTTGTGAAATCAGGAAGGGCTGGGACTAGAGTGGTGCACATGGCCGTCTTCAAGGTTTGAAAGGCCTGATCAACTGAGGGAGTCCAAGTGAATAATTATTTTTAAGGAGAGCAGTGCGAGGTGTCGTAATTTTTCCATAATTCTTAACAAACTTGTGATAATAGCTTGTTAAACCCAGAAATCCACACAATATTTTGAGAGTCTTTGGGCGAGCCCAATCCTACATAGCTTCAATATTTTTAGGATCCACTCTAACACCCGCCTTGCAAACAATATGACCCAAGTACTCGACTTCTGAGGCTCCAAAAGCACATTTATATTGTTTGAGGAAAATTCGGTGTTGAGAGAGTATATTGAGAAATCGATCCACATGAGAAATATGGGTTGTCCAAGTTTTACTATAGATGAGGATATCATCAAAGAAAACTAAGACAAAATGATAGAGAAAAGGACAAAAGACATCATTCATGAGGCTTTGGAAAGTGGAGGGAGCATTACACAAGCCAAAGGGCATGACCAAAAACTCATAGTGGCCCTCATGAGTTAGAAATGCAATCTTAGGAATGTTTGCCTCATTCATACATATCTGGTGGTATCCAGAATGAAAATCAATTTTAGTAAAGAACTAGACACCACTCAATTCATCCAAGAGGTCATCAATGAAAGGAATGGGAAATTTTCCTTTGATGGTGAGTTTGTTGAGGGCGCGGAAGTCAGGAAACATGCACCAAGAGCCTTCTTTCTTAAGGACCATGACCACAGGAGAAGAGTAGGGGCTCGTACTAGGATGGATAACACCTATGGTGAACAATTCATAAACAATTTTCTCAATTTCATTTTTCTGGGAGAAGGGATGACGATAGGGACGAATATTGAGAGGGAGGTTTTCTGGGACAAGGGGAATGGAATGATCATGAACACCAAGGGAAGGAGGAAGTCCCTGGGGAGTGGAAAAAACAACTTGATGTTTGGAGAGGATGGATTGGAGGTCTTGCGACATAGAGGGAGTCTCAGTGGCTTGAATGGAATGGAGTTGTGCAATAATGTCAGAATGACCTTTTTTTAGGAGCTTTTCCATGTGATGGGAACCGATGATCTCTGGGGAACCGGAGGTGATGCCTTGGAACTTATATTGTTGGCCCTCTTTGTTGAATTTCATGGTTAATTCCTTAAAATCCATGAGAATGGTACCGAGAGTCCTTAGCCATTCCGCACCCAACACAATGTCACAACCGCCCATGTCGATAGAAAACATGTGAGATTTCATGTGGTACTGACCAATTTGGAGACACACATTTTCACAATGCCCCCCACATTTCATGAACCCACCATTGGCAATCATAATTTGAAAATTATTCATGGTGCAGATATAACAATTAGTTTCTTGGGAAATGCAACGATGAATAAAATTATGGGTGCTTCCACTATCAACAAGGATGATGACCTTCTGATGCTTAATGTAACCAATTAGCTTGAGGGTTTGGGGAGCAGAGAACCTAGTGAGAGCATTCAGGGAAATGACCAGTTCAACTTCGTGAGAGTCGGAGGATGGGGTCATGTTAGTGGGTTCAGGTGACTCATCCATAGGGGGGGGGCTCCACATTGTCTTCCGAAACATCCTCAGAGATGGCCATAAAAAGATTAGGTTCCTTAAACTTGTGCCAAGGAAAATATTTGTCATCACAATTATAACAAAGGCCTTTGATTTGGTGTTCAACCATTTCTACCCTCGTCAATTTCTAGATCTTTAGTGGAGTAGAAGGAGGAGTGGGAGTGACTGGTTTAGGCCGAGGAATAAAGGAGGGTTTTTGGGTTTGTGAAGAGACAACATTTTGTGCTTCCTTAGCTCGTTTATTAGCTTCCACCCAAATATGAGGCCGAGCCATGAGGACATGGGCACAGATGTCATCCTTGAGGCTACTGATAAAACATTCTTGAAAAAAAGCATCAAACATACCCTCTGTACGAAAATCCAATCACTCAAAAGCGGCTATAAATTCTTCCACTATGCCAGATTGTTTCAACTTTTTCAAATCGACTAAATGGTTGGTGTCAGTGTCAAAGCGTTCATAAAGATCTGCCACAAATTGTGTCCAAGCCACATACCCTTGGTGGGCATTTTTTCTCCATTTCCACCATTGGCAACGTTCTTTATCTAGATGGAGAACACCATACCATAGTTTGGATAACTCATATGTAATTCCATACAAAGAGAAATAATGTTCCATTTGAGTTACCCAGCCAATGGGATCTGAGCCATCAAATTTGTCCACATCTGGTGGTATCCAGAACGAAGATCAATTTTAGTAACGAACTGGGCACCACTCAATTCATCCAAGAGGTTATCAATGAAAGGAATGGGAAATTTTCCTTTGATGGTGAGTTTGTTGAGGGCGCGGAAGTCAGGACACATGCACCAAGAACCTTCTTTCTTAAGGACCATGACCACAGGAGAAGAGTAGGGGCCCGTACTAGGACGGATAACACCTACGGTGAGCAATTCATAAAAAAAATTCTCAATTTCATTTTTCTGGGAGGAGGAATGATGATAGGGATGAATATTGAGAGGGTTCCAGGACAAGGGGAATGGAATGATCGTGAACACCAAGGGAAGGAGGAAGTCCTTGGGGAGTGGAAAAAACAACTTGATGTTTGGAGAGGATGGATTGGAGGTCTTGCAACACAGAGGGTGTCTCAGTGGCTTGAATGGAATGGAGTTGTGCAATAATGTCATAATGACCTTTTTTGGGGAGCTTTTCCATGTGATGGGAACTGATGATCTCTGGGGAACCGACGGTGATGCCTTGGAACTTATATTATTGGCCCTCTTAGTTGAATTTCATGGTTAATTCCTTAAAATCCATGAGAATGGGACCTAGAGTCCTTAGCTATTATGCACCCAACACAATGTCACAACTGCCCATGTCGATGGCAAACATGTGAGATTTCATGTGGTACTGACCAATTTGGAGACACACATTTTCACAACGCCCCCCACATTTCATGAACCCGCCATTAGCAATCATAATTTGAAAATTATTCATGGCGCGGATATAACAATTAGTTTCTTGGGAAATGCAACGATGAATAAAATGATGGGTGCTTCCACTATCAACAAGGATGATGACCTTCTGATGCTTAATGTAACCAATTAGCTTGAGGGTTTGGGGAGCAGAGAACCCAGTGAGAGCATTCAGGGAAATGACCGGCTCGACTTCGTGAGGGTCGGAGGGTGGGGTCATGTCAGTGGGTTCAGGTGACTCGGCCATAGGGGGGGCCTCGACATCATCTTCCGAAACATCCTCAGATATGGCCATAAAAAGATTTTGTTCCTTACGCTTGTGCCAAGGAAAATATTTGTCATCACAATTATAACAAAGGCCTTTGAGTTGGCGTTCAACCATTTCTTCCCTGGTCAATTTCTGGATCTTTAGTGGAGTAGAAGGAGGAGTGGGAGTGACTGGTTTAGGGCGAGGAATAAAGGAGTGTTTTTGGGTTTGTGAAGAGACAACATGTTGTGCTTCCTTAGCTCGTTTAGTAGATTCCACCCAAATCTGAGGCCGAGCCATGAAGACATGGGCACAGATCTCATCCTTGAGGTTGCTGATAAAACATTCTTGAAAAAAAGCATCAGACATGCCCTCTGTATGAAAATCCAATCTCTCAAAAGCGTCTATAAATTCTTCCACTATGCCATATTGTTTCAACTTTGTCAAATAGAGTAAATGGTTGGTGTCAGTGTCAAAGCGTTCATATAGCTCTGCCACAAATTTTGTCCAAGCCACATACCCTTGGCAAGCATCTGTTCTCCATTGCCACCATTACCAACGTTCTTTATCTAGATGGAGAACACCATACCGTAGTTTGACTAACTCATTTGTAATTCCATACAAAGAGAAATAATGTTCCATTTGAGTTACCCAGCCAGTGGGATCTGAGCCATCAAATTTGTTCACATCCACATGCGGAAGGCGTAGGTCACGCTGAAAGTGATGGGGCTAAAAAGTCTAGGAATTAGAGGAAGTTTCACCTTCGGAGTGCAAAGGTGGATCAGAGGAGGGAGGATCTGCAGGGATAGTCAGCTTGGCACAGATCATTGTAGTGAAAGATGCAAGCTGGGTAGCGAAGGATGCAGGTTAGGTAGCGAGGTCCTGTTTGGTGGTATCCATTTTGGCGTCGATGGAGGAAAGCATGTTTTTATTCATGGTGGAAAAATTGGCACTGAGTTGCCTCACTTTGTTGGGTCTCTATGAAATTAGAGGACAAGGTATTGGAGCGAGCTTCCAATTCTTTGCTACGGGTGTGGGCCATGATGAAGAGGGAAAACGAAAAGGGACGGGTGGGACCACACAAAAAATGGGTTATGGGTTAAGTGTATCATGACGATCAGGGCGACGAGGAGAATCTAATGGGGTAAGGCACAAATAAGGGTGTTGGAAGGTGGTCGGGTCCACAAGAAAAATATTTTTGCTGAAAAATGATAGGTATGACTGCGATAAGGGCGAAGAGAGGGATCCAAGGAGATAGGGCTCAAATAATGGTGCCAACAGGATCCAAGATCTGAAGAACACTGCAGTGTTGAAATGCCCAAATTCTTAATAGGAAGAAATGTGTAGTAATTTCGCAACCCGGATGCAAGAGGCATAATTGCGTGACAATAGATCTTGTCTGTTATGTTTTTGTTTTTGTCCCAAGGGTTAGTGTATACAGGGTATCTACAAACAAGGGTTTTCCCTGTGTCATAGCTCTCTGATATACGTGCAGGGTCCAATAGTAGTAGTCAGCCCAATCTCTCAAGGCACCAACTAAGGAGGCTAGACCGTGCCCTTTTGGTATAATATCAACCCACTTGTGGTGAAAAAAAAAACTATCAACCATGTTTTTTTTAAATGATGAGAAGGACAGTCAATAAACATGGATCGTGCCACGAGCTTTGTTGGCCTCCTTGAATTTTTTTCTAATGAAGAAGGGCCTCCCAGAGATTAGAGAGGCAACTCTCTATGACATCCATAGGTTTCGAAGCCACGACAACCACAAACCCTGCACTGAAGCCACGACAACCACAAACCCTGCATTGAAGCCACGAAAACCACAAACCCTGCACTGAAGCTAGTTGTGGCATGCTTACCATGTCCGTGCTCATGGGATTACCAATGATTGCATTGATGCCTCCATTGATCAAATTGATCACAATGATCTTCTTGACAAGGAGTAGGTTCCCCAGTTTCAAACCCAACTCTCACCACTTCTCAATTAGAACCTTGCATAGTCGCATGTGAGTGGTTGAGTATAGGACCTATTGTACCCTGGTTACAAAGAGATGCCAAAGAAGAGCGCATAATAATATATGGTTTGGTGGACCACCATGGTTACAAGATATACATCCATCAACGTTAAATGATCCAGCATTCAATCTCTCGGAACGACGATCATAACGAATGCAAGTGTCAATGCATTCCAAGCAATGGAGGGGGATGATGATATGATAACAAATGAAAAATGTTGGAAGGATGGTACAAAGCACAATGATGATTGTCTCATGCAAATTAACGATGCACTAGCCAAAAACATCCCATCCAAATACATAAGCCATAATGAGAAATGCCTTGTTCTAAATTATGGATTGAGAATTAATTTTACCAACAATATTGTTAACATTAAATAGCATACACAATATTTTCAAATAAATAATAAAACTTTAAAAATACTGTATATCCCTTTAAATAATAAAAAATAACATACACAATATTTTCAAATGATAAAACATTAAAAAAACTTTGTATCTATTTAAATAATAACTTTCAAATAGTTAAGCATCTAATCATTAAACATGAAATTGCATCTATGTAATCCCCATGCTCAACAACAAGAGCATCATATAGACCCATTAAAAACACAACATTTCACTCCAAGGAATTGACCCTGGGTGGAGAGGATAACAATCATTCCTCCCAACCACCCAAACTACATCCAATGAACATGGTCTTATTATAGTTAATTAAATTTATAATAATTTAAGAATTTTAAAAAAATATCAAATATAAAAATAAATTTATAAAACAAATTAAATAATTCTTTAATTTTTTATAAGAATTTATAAATCAATATTAATTATAAAAAATGTTAATAACTATCATCATCCTGAACACACTTTACTATAAAGTTATCATGAAATGATATGACATCACACCAAACTTACAATACTACAATGTTTTGACATGACATCACAAATACAAGATTGACCCACTTGCATAATTCTAACACCAAACAATCACGTTTGTGCACAACATACCTTCCTAATTCTCAAGACAAGTCATACACTAGAATGAACATGCACAAAATGAACGACAAAGAACAAGAAAATATCATTCTCTTTCTAACAACACCATATTGTGAACTACCAAATGCAAGCAACTTATGATTTGGATTGTGACCTCGTAAAGAGGTCGTGGGAGGGTGATCTTCAATATCCCGTGACCTCCTTGTGAGGTCGCAACTAAGGAAAATGAAGTAGACACGTCACCAATGGTCTAACCTTGTATTTTTTAGTTCCAAGGTTGCACCAAAATTCACAATATTGCAATGTCCACTTGTAACATCTCAAGAATGAAGAAAAAGAGCCAATTATTGTATCAATTTTAATAAACACATTAGATAAAAAAAAAAGAAAAAACATGATTGTGACAATGACATAATATTTAATTAATTACTACAGCCTCCAAAAATACAAAAATACTTCTTATACACGAGCAATAAATGAAATTGAATTCCAATGTAGTTACTTGAAAACCCTTCAAGTGAAACGCATAAACACTGTGCAACTTTAACGACCAAAATCCATTCCACGTTATGCGCTCCATCTTTGTAGTAGAAAATTTTCTACCAAAATCATATTCCTATCCAACCAACAATAATTTGCTTCTTCATTTTACATATCCAAAACATATTTAATGGATGCCTCCCTCCATCTCTTCTATGCACTTTGCAATTGCAATATTTTGTAGGTCACCTTCTAGAATATAGAGTTGTTGCAATTACAACATAGTGAGAGCAAACATTTTAAGTAGCTCATTTTGTAGAGGTGCAAAATAACTTACAATATTGACAACTAATATGGTAGCATTTCATGAACATAGTTGGCGATCGTGTATGATTTCCATAGAATACAAATTTGTTGCAATTCCAACATAGTGAGAGAAAATATCTTAGGTAGCTCATCTTCTCAGGGTGCAAAACAACTCTTGATGTCGACAACTAACATGGTAGCATCCCATGTGTTAGCGCTAGAAGTCAACTCAAGACTGTTATTGAGTTGAGCCTAGCACACCTTGTTTCAAAATGTTCAATAGGGGTTTTAAGATGGATAAATTCTTGCTTAATTTGAAAGGGAATAATGATCTGATCTGTTAAGGTCACTTACCTAAGTGCAACAAGTCAAGTAAACAAAATTGATGGCTAGTATTTAAAATTTAAGTGATGTGATTGAGAGAAGGGGAAAAACAAAAACTGATAAATACACCAATAACAAATCTTGTCTTTAATGTCTTTATGCAACAAAGAAATAAACCTTTATCTAGAATTCTTTCTAAATGAGTTTTAAGGAGAAAAACACCAATGTAGCAAAGATTATTAAAAACCCTTTAAAGCAACCTTCTCAACACAAAAAACATTTTTCATAAGCTCATATAACATCAGCAAAGTGTTCAAATAAAAAACGTGAAGATGATAAACATAAAAAAATTACAAATTAACCATCAATTTCATTAGCTGTTGAAGTGTTTACATAACAAAGATAGATCAAAACAATCTCTTATATGCAATCTCAAGACAAAAACAAGGATTCAACCCCTCTACAGCTCTCTCTCGGTCCCTTGGACTGAATTCCCCTCCCTTTTTCTATTACAAATCATGAAATAAATAGACCATTACAATAAACAAAATGTCTCTATCTTTTAGGAACAAAATCAAATAAAAATCATAAAATAAAATTAATTATGACACTGGTTGCAAAATATCTCGAATTGTTTGAAGGTTGCTGGTGAAATCTTCTTTGATTTTGGAAATATATGTCATTTGCCACTTGTATTCTGTAGATGTCTTCTGACTGCCCTTTGTGAATATTCTGCCATGAAATTTGGAGTTTGTTTTCGATTTTGGATTCTCAATATGATTTTTTTTTTTATTTAATTTTGGAACCAACTTAACCCTCAAATCCTGCCTCCCTCTAACTTATCAAAATACTGATATTATGCCATAAAAGTTGTTTGAATATGCTCATTGAATCTTTTGAAGAACTGTTTACTTGCAATTTGCTCTGATTGCCATTTCATATGTCTTTGATTGGCAGGAAATCTAGTGATATCGACTCTGTTGTACATGCTCCAGCTGGAAACCAATGAGATGTTGACCTGGTGCTTTAGTGGACTTGTGTAGCATAATCGTTGCAAATATGCATCTTCAGCACTTTTGTAGCGCAAGCTCTGTTTTCTCCATAAAATCTGCCACTCGAAATATTGCCTGGAAATGCTTAATTTGACCCTTCAAATGTTCACTAATATCCAGCTTGGAAAAGATATGTCACCTGCTAATTTTGTATCTCAAATGTGCCTGAAAATAGAGAGTTTGGTCCTTGAATATCGTCTTAGAAAACTGAACTTGGAATTTACTACYATGWWCCATCTTATCAAAATCAAGTTGTTGGTTTTGTGCTTCCTTATGACCTGCAAGTTGTTTGAAACAGTTCCATTTTGTCCATAAWTGGGACTTTGCCACCTAATTGAGCAAATGCAATAGCCATATTAGATGTTAGTSCTCCTCGTTCCCTTGACTACCGARTTTACACCTTTGAATGGAAGATTTAAACCACAGGTTGTGGATTTGGTTGCCACCTATGAAACTATCCTTACTGATATTGTTCCAACTATATGAGAAGAAACCATTTGCAAGTAATTTCATCGCATCTTTACACCCTTTAGAGTTACCAAAAATCACCGATTGTATCCCTGAGAATTGAAGTCGCTTATCTCTAACGAGCAATCTGTGCATATGATGAGGGTTCATCTTTTGGAATCTCTCCAACTGTCCATCCAGGGAAATTGCCTCTGAGCTTTGACATCAAATTGACTCTTGACCAAATTGATCAAGAATGACTTGGGCGATTTTTTGAAAATTGCCAAACTGAGTCATAATCATCTATCTGCCCTACTATATTCAAAATACAATTTTATTTTGATAAAACTGGATTGTTTCTCGAACTGCGGGATACAAACTTCAATTTCTCTCTTTATCTAATGGGGAAAACCTAGCCAGTCTTGAGTTGCATGCATTTTTTTTACCAACACAACACCCAAGTGTTGCTCGGCATTGAAATTTGGGTGATCTTTCACAGTCGGCGATGGTGGACGCTGCTTAGACATATGAAACCTCAAATTTTTAACCTGTTATTTAGCAGTCGATGGTGTTTAACTGTAAATTTTAACATTTGGAGCTTTCTCCGACACCTCGAGAGTGATCTCCTGTAAATTTGTATTTCTTTTAATTTGCATGCGGTGCGTGTTGTCGATGCTTGAAAACTGGCGTCGATTTGCTTGACACCTACTGCAGAGGATCTTAATGCTGCGTTTTTTATGCTTGGACTCAAGCATTTGACACTTTGGACAGAGCATTTGTATCACCTGTAGCTTACACAGTTTGACATCAATACAACACTCGAGTGTTACTCGGCGTTGATGCTCGGTAGACTGTCGAATTTTTCATGGAAAATGGCGATCGATTTTAATGTTGAATCTGTAGTGTTGGCACTCTTCTAACATATGAACAATTATATTGGCACCTGTGTTCTGAGGTGTGAGCGCTTTATCTGCATTTAAGCTTTAGCGCCTTTTTATTTCCTAATGGAAATTTATCTCACATTTCTGGTGCAAACGAGATTCATGGTGTTTATATGCACGATCCTTTCGTTTCTTGTTCGACGCGTTGAGCACATAATGTCCCTTTTGGGTTCCTCCCTTGATGGCGCTAAGCACTTGTGCGCTGGGCCTCTAACTTGATGTTTGTGGCTTGACTTATGTGTTGGTGTAGGTGCTTAACTCGATAGCTTGTGAACTAATTGGAGATTGGGCATGTGGGCCCAATATTTTTAGCCAAATTTATTAATAAAAATAAATAAAGACCCTACATAAAGGTCGAGGAGCCAAATTGGCTTAAAAACCATTTTTTTAAAAATTTGTCAAACTTAAATTTTTCCAAAAGAGAACACGAAGATCTTAACCAAGAATGTGAATCCCAAACATTTCCTACGAAAAGTTGATGAAGGCGCTACCGGAAGTTCCCTTAGCGAAATTTTTTCTTTGAACTTGCTCAAGACAGAAAGAATGCTAACACCATGAATGTAGTTGGCCATCGTGCATGACTTCCATAGAATACATATTTGTTGCAATTACAACAGAGTGAGAGCAAGCATCTTAGGTAGTCCATATTGTTAGGGGGTGAAAAACAACGCTCTATATTGACAACTAACATGATAGCATCCCATGAACGTAGTTGGCCATCGTGCATGACTTTCATAGAATACAGATTTGTTGCAATAAAAACATAGTGATAGCAAACATCTTAGGTTTCCCATCTTCTCAGGGGGTGCAAAACAACTCTCGATATTGACAACTAACACGGTATCATCCCATGAACGTAGTTGGCCATCGTGCATGACTTCCATAATCATTTTAGCACCCAGTCCTCGATGCACACATGGAACTCTTTGTGGCTACTTGCACACCCACACATACAACACCCTAACAAATCATGCATATAAGAAAATAAATATGAATTGCCTAGCATGCATTGGGAGTTACACCAAATTTTTGTTTCCTCTCATAGATAGAATGCAAACCAAGCAATTAGCAAAACCTCCATGCACACTCTCGATAACCATTTTGGAAAGCTTTCCACTCCCCTACATTGTTTGATGGCTATGAACACACACTTTGACACCCTTCAATGACTATCAACACATACAACCAACATGTTGTTGACAAGTCATTTTGTTCTGCCTAATTAAGTTATGTAAGTATGACTAATAGAAATCCTTACCCACAAACATTTGTAGGAAAATTTTGAAGGATCCATACTAATTATTTTATTTTATGTGTAAAATCCTTACAAATCTTAYTAATTCTTAAAATACCAAATTCTTAAAATGMCAACTATAATATGTTTAGCTAWTTTTTATAAAAATATTTAAATTTCTAAATTTATATAATTTTTAATTTTTTAAATAAAATAATTTTACTTTTAGAAATTTAAATAAATTGTTTTTTAAATAATGAAAATTGACAAACCATATAAAAATAAAAAATTAACCAAAGAAATTTTTTTGTCCATGTAAATCATATATATATTTATCACGATATGGAAAAATTATACAAAATCCATCTACTACTCGTCTGTCATTGGGGAAACCAAACAAGCAGTAGTGGTATGAGTCATATGTCCATCTTGTCCGAGAGAGATTGTGGATTAGTATTCTACTAACTATGTAGTGTATACAATTCGAAGCCCTAATTTGTTTATAGCGTATAGGATGACATTGTTTGTGTAACAACATCAAAATAAACAAAAATTCAAACATATTGGAGATTATTCTAGTGAAATGTTGCCCAATTCCCAA
>ML791605.1:409922-422375 GCA_009831015.1 Picea engelmannii
CTCCTCTCGATCCTGTAGCATCTTACCCATCAATGTTTTGAGGTGCCAATATAGGTCAATTGTCTTCCAATACTTAGTGTCACTAGCTCTGGAACTACCTACATCCAGAACCCAATTGCCCATGTCTGCATCTAATTCCTAGTTGAGGACGAGGCTCCACTACATATGAACGTCCTCTTCCATGTTTTCTATTTCTTCACAAATTTTAGGAGGGGTAACCCCTCTGAATTCTTTTGTCGCGGCTTGAGCGTCCTGCTGCACCCTTGTTCTTAAGGGTTCTAGACTTGAATTTAATAAGCCATATGGGTCATCCTAGGTTCGACTCCCACGACGATATCCTCAATGATATCCTCAAGTGGGCGCCATGTCTAAAAGCTCGTTGATGGTGTCAACCTAGAGATCTGTCAAAGCAACGAAGGTGTGAAGGGATTGGATGATGTTTGATGCGTGATACCTATAATTGGAGAGTCATGACTCTCCTTTAGCTTTAGTGGGGCCACTCATCAACATAATACAACCAAGACAAGTTGTTGTTCTACCCTCACGGAGTGTCACTTGTTGTCGAATCGCCCTTGCTATGTTATCATATGGATTGTATGTGGTGTAAATCATGGTTGGGCTTGCAATCAAGGAGAAGGAGGAGCACATACCACCATTACTATCCATTAATTCCCACATTCATTCCACTTACTTGGGCGTTGTTCACCGCATGTCGTTGGAAGTGTTCATCACCTACCCCGTTTGCTTGCTGGACATGTCCTCTACTTGCACCATTTCCGATGCTTATTGCATCCCTTGCACCCCACCCAGGGTGTATGTAAATCATATTAAAAACAAGTATTATACATATATATTTTCAGTTGTTAATTTAAAAAACAAACAAGTACTATACATATATTTTTTAAGTCATTAGTTTTTTTTTTCAATTATTGTTCCGAAAGGCATTTTCTACAGCCTAGTATGAGGGGGATGAGTAACTCCTTCCATGCTCAACATGGAATTGATACGTGACATTTAAAAAAAATATTGATAATGAAATAATATTTCAACGTGAACCATAAATATAATATTTCCATAAACAAGTACTATATATATATTTTCCAAGTTATCAATTTTTTTTTCAATTATTGTGGGGAAAAGTGCTTTCTACAGCTAAGTATGAGGGAGATGTGTAATTCCTTCCATGCTAGACATGGAGTTGATACATGACATATACAAAAAAATATTAATAACAACAAAATATTTCAATGTCAACCATAAATATAATATTAATAACAAAAAAATTCAATGTCAACCATAAATATAATATTTCAATAAACAAGTACTATACATACATTTTTTAAGTTATAATTTTTTTTTTCAATTATTGGGCCCCAAAGGTGCTTTATATAGCTTGGTATGAGGAAGATGTGTAATTCCTTCCGTGCTCAACATGGAATTGATATATGACAATAAAAAAATATTAATAAAAAAAATATTCCAATGTCCACCATTAAAAAAATATTTCAATGTTTACCTTAAGTAAATTACGTCGATGGCATTCTTTTAAGCGAAGGTTTTTGTGAGGCCTTGTCTATCGAATCCCAATAACAATTTGCCATTTACCATTTGTTGAATTCCAATAAAAACTTGCCATGTGTCATCTGTTTATTAGTGAATCTTCTAAGGGTTGTGCTTCAGCTGACTCGTCTTCTATTTGCAACATTCATGGTTTATCTTTGATCGATGTTTCAATCTACCAACTCTTCTCGTTGAAATTCCTCCATCGCCTCTGTCGATTTCCAAAGAGGCCCCCATAATCTAAGAATAAGTATGAGGATGTGTGTCCAATTTTTCTTCCTCGAAATTTGTACCCCACCGCCTCTCTCGATTTTTAGATTTCCTCCTTGAAATTTGTTTCCCACCGCCTCTCTTGATTTCTAGAACTTTTTGCATAAGGATGCTCGTAAAACATCTGCACAAGAATGCTCGCAATAAATGGACTGTTGCTCAACTCTGGCTCACTCTTTTCGTGTAGGTTGCATGCCACAATAAGAACTGCCATAGACATGCGCCCTGCTTACACACCACCTCAACAAATTGTTGGAACAGAGTGTGATGATATGGAGCTTACCGAGATGCCAGATCAACAAAGGGCATCGTAACTAGCGTGGCCTTTGATGGAATTACATTTAATAAGATATTTGTGGGTGCCATAATAAAAATGGAAAACATCGTAGTATTAACGGGGAAGAACGAAGAAATTAGAATAAATTGCAAAGTATTAACGATATCTCAGGTCTCTTTGCAGGCTGCCACTGAAGAATTTCGGGCACTTCTACTACTTCCTCCAATGCAAAGCTTAATATCTTCCACTGAACTCGCGGGTTTTCCGCTTCTTTTTCTTCAATCATGGCTTTTGTTTCTTCTTTGGTCTTCTTCTTGCAGATCGTGCAACTTCAGAGGCAAATATCTCTATGCTTATTTATCATACTTTCCCCATGCTCTCTTCTTCGATCCCTGCCCCAGCGTTGAAAGGTAGCATGAGCCACTTACAAGCAATCTCGTCCTACAAAGATCTATATCTTTGTACTGAAAGTTTTGAAGCTTTTGTACAATCTAATCTTTATAAGCCACACAACGACGATATTTTTACTGTAATCTTTCACAACCATACTAACCCCAGTGAAAAAATAACCTGCTCGCAATGTTTGTTAGTTTCTTATGTATGATAAAAATATATCTTTGTGAAGAAAAAATTGAATCTTTTTTACAATCTAATCTTTATAAGCCATACAACAGAGGTATTTTTAATATAATCTTTCATAACCATACAAACCTTGATTTTGACCAGTAGAAAAATCACATACTCGCATTGTTTGTTAGTTTCTTGTGTATGATAATCTCTCCAATTTAGAGTAACAACAATGTGACCTTGGGCTCTCCTGCAAAACAACAACAAAACTTCTCAGATCATATATCATATGTAGAGTCATATACATGAGAGATCCAATGTTGCAAAGTAACCTATGGAAACGTGCAAAGTGGAGGCACAACGAAGGACATGTCGAGGAAGAGGAACCTTTTCAACACACCTATGCATTAGTTTTTGAAACTAGCAGTTGAACCTCTCACTCTAAAATGTGTATCATTCACATGCACACCATGTTGTTTCACTTGAATTGTTTTACTATATAATATTTTTGTCATTAGAGACCGAGGTGGTTCCACTCGAACCTTTCTTGATATTTATCCTAGCTCTTAGTGTTCAATCTCTTTGTCATTACACACCTAGGTGGTGGTTCCACTTGAACATGTTATTATAAAGTGAATTAAAATGTTATTATTAGTCTCTGCCATGGGACTATAGCAATGAGTTTGCTTTTGATGTGACATTGATGTGACATTAATTTGCCTTTTACCATAAATTTGTGTATGCAATGTAATGTTTAACATAAGAAAACAAATATATATTTTTGGATATAATAAAAATATTTGTGTTTCTCATTTCTAATTGGTTGATAGAATTGAAATGTTATTGCTCCCTTCAAGTCTTTCAATATGTATAATTAATTACATAATCAATGAATTTCACCAATCACCACATCTAAATATAAAAAGTTATACTATGTATTTATTATATGCATTACTATATTTATATTATATTTATTATCTAATATATTATTTATTATTATATTTATTTATAATATATTTATTATATTTATATTATATTTATTATCTAATATATTATTTATTATTATATTTATTTATAATATATTTATTATATTTATATTATATTTATGAATATTGTAGTTCTATTCAGTTTACGGTTCATTGTAGATTTTGAATAACAAACAATCCTCAATTATTATCTTTTGACAAAAAATATCTATTACTTGTGCATTTAGTTATATTAAGTTTCATTATTCAATATGCATTTCCCAACTAACTAGACAGAGACGATACAACCCTTGTTACAAATAACATAAATTTTTATCACATTTAATTAAATTGTTTGGGATGACATTTTGTTTTTCACAATATAAAGGTTTTACACCCATGAGAGTTACCGAACTTTGATGTTTGTGTATCACGTCATTAATGAGTTTTGAACTCTAGTAACATGTTAATTGATTATCAAATTATTAAATTTTAAAATATCTTGATTATCAAATGTAATAAAAATATGTATAATTAACAAATGAATATTTAAATAAATTTGATAGATAATAAAAAATTAATATTTAATACATTGATTATGATTAATATTTGATTATGATTTTTAAAATATAATATGATGCATTAAATTTATTATTAAATAATAAATAAATATATAATATTTTATTAAATTTTATTGTTAAATTAATGAAAATAATATTAATTTAAATTTAATGGAAAATTTATTATTAAAACGAGAACATTCATAAATTACTTTGGCATTTTCATTTAGCTTAATTGCAGCTATAGAACCATAATGTAATTTGAACTTTTTAAGTTTTATCCGTGAAGTTCTAGGAGAGGAATATGTAGAAAATTCTAATTTTGGAAATATCTTTCAAACCATACAATGATCTCTTCAATAAAGCATCATGTATTTTCTCTACTACCAAAAAACTTTTTGGTTGCTTTATAAAGATTTTTTCTTTAAACTCATTGTAAATAAACATTGTCTTCATCTTGAGAACAATTAATGTAAATTTAATTCTAAATGATATCAATGACATGATTTACTAGTTATTAGAATTAGGGATGATAATAGAAGTTGTCTTCTATTTCATTTTAATAACAAATTATGATTTGATATGTAGTTAACAAATAGCTCTAGATGATATCTAGAATTAAAAAGTGTAAACATGTGTTTCCTCCTAAGAGGTCACAAGTTCAAATCCAGAGGGGGGTAAGGTATGTATACCCCTTGTGACCTTAAAAATAGATTATTATTAATATCTTTTGTTTCTACTATATATTTGAAAATTTTTATTACTCCATTCACTTCTCCATCTTATTTATTTTCATCTTTTGTTCTCTCACTAATATAATGGGCAAAAAAACATATGCCACTCAATTTTTTTGGTGTTCCCTCTCCCCCACTTACGGGGTATGCTAGTTATTTTTTATATCAACTTTATCTATCTATCTATCCATATAAATAAAATAATTGAAAGTAAAATAATTATTATTTCTTGTGAAGTTCTTTCTACATGACTAGGAGATGTGTAATTCCTTCTATACTTAATGGGGTGTTGACATGTGACATTTAAAATATATTAATAGCAAAACCAAATTTCAATATGGACCATAAATAAAATATTTCAATATCAAATCATATAAAGTAAAAGTAATTGAAACTACACACACAACTTTGAAATGTTTTAAGAGAGAGGGAGAGAGTCTCAAGTCCCTAGAAGTGAAGACTTTTTTTAAAAAATTGAAAAAAATTGAGGAAATGTTTGCACCTTGAGGGATGTGATCCCTCTCAACCATAATAATTCAGCAATTAAGATGGGTCTTGGTTAAAACATTTCAATTAATTATGTATAATATTAATGTAAATCCATTTTAACTCCCAAAGTAAAGATATCTCTAAACACATGATTTTTTTTTTAATTTAAAAAAATATTTGCATTTTTAAAGAATTGATATCTCTAGACACGTGATAAATCTAGAGTAAAAATAGATTTACATTAATAATATGCATAATTAAATATTCTTTTGTTATTAATTTATTGTAGAAAATAAAGAAAAAAAAAATCCAAACTTCTTTTTATAATATCTTATTACCAATAAACAACCAAAACAATCAAGTTTGATAATAAACCAAGGTTTTTTTATTTTAATAGTTGAATTTTACTAGAAATTAATTTTTTTAACTCCAAAGCCCGCTACAAAATAGACATTATAATTTGTTGTTAATATTAATTCAAAGTGAGCTACAAAATAGATGTTTTTGTTAATATTAAGTGTAGTAGTTTAAATGTTCTAGGTTTTGGTTATTTTTCTGTATTTTTTTAGGATATTTGCTTGAAATTCAGTGAGAAATTGTTAGATTTGAGTGATTATTTTTCTGTATAATCTGTGTGCCCCAAGGGTTCAACATGCTAAATCCATTTTTGCATTAAAAAATGGACTCTAAATAACACAAAATAGTGGTTTGGTGCAGATTTATGTCGTCCATTCCGACAAAAAAACCAAAAAGTAGAACAATTAAACATTATTATACTGCCGGAGGCAGGGAGGTAGTATATAGCAATGAGTTAGCATTGACTTTCATATTAGTTTTATGTTGACTTAAAAAATGTACATAATTTTTAATGTTGAACACAACAAATAAAAAAATGTAGTTTTCAATATAACAAAATTAGTATTTTTATGAACTCTGATTGGTCAATAAATTCATAGTGTTATTGCAACCTTCACTTCATTCGAGGTTTGAAATTAATTTTGACATGACTATATATGAGTGCCACTTTCTTATAAGGTACAACTCTATTGATAAAATAATTTTATAACAAATATAAAATAAAAACCATACATATGTTCATATTGAATTAGCCCCCTTTCACAACTCCCAAAACACATTGAATGGAGACACTTTACCCTTCAATTCTATATGAACCAAGACACATGAAATGAATCCATTGACCTATGAAATAAGACTCTTTTTATTATTTTCTTTTCTTATTTTTCCAAATATGTAGTTATGAAACCATTTTTAATTCTTTTGGTAAGTTACCATTGACCTATGAAATAAGACTTTTTTTTTTTTTTTTTTCTTATTTTTTCAAATGTGTAGTTATGAAACCATTTTTAATTCTTTTGGTAGTTAATTGATAGCTACGGGGTTAGAAACCCAATGGATTTGGTGGCAGGCTTGTTCGAGCAATGGCATTGGTGGGGCAAACTCTCATTCATTTTTTTGGCAGACGTGATTTGGCATACGGTTAAACTTGTTAGGACAATCTCTACGAACGCAAAACCTCCACTATATACTAAAAACTGATATTCAAAAAACCAGTTGTTTATGGAGACATATGATAGGAACGTTGGGCTCCAAAATAGATTTAGACTTTTTTGAAATAACATATTTTAATTATAGGAACGAGTTAAAGCATTCGCACACCCTTTGAGGGGAACGGGAAACCTCAAAGGCAAAGGAAACTCAGTAAGTTTACATAGATTTGAGTAAAATTTCTTTTATTATCTTCGGAGGCAGTATATCGCAGCTTGCTGCACTTGTTAAACAATGTTGTAGGTTAAACGTTCTAAGAAATGAGGATTTTGATTATGTATAATCAGAGTGTCCTCCAGAGGTTTTTCAACATGCTAAATCCATTTGCGCATTCAGAAATGGATTTTGAACAACAAAATATAGAGTTTAGTGTAAATTTATATAACCTAATTCCAAATAAAAAACCATTTCATAAAACAGCTAAACAACCCCTTAGAGCAACTGATTATTTTATTAATTCAGTTCACGCCACGTGCAAATTGAACGGGTAAATTTTTTTCATAATTCAGCGGATGACATGTGCAGATTGAACAGGACTAAATTTTCCTTTGAGTAATGACCAGGATGGAAAACTGGAAATAAATGTTAATTTGAGATTTTCATTAAATTCTACTCGAGCGTGGTGTCGGTGTTCCATATCAATGAATACTCTTACTTACTCCCTCCTGGAATATGCTGATGATCTACCTGTTCACTAAATTCCAGGGGCTAAGACTGGTTACTCAACTAATCCTAAATCTCAATTCATTGTAAACCAATTCAGTTTAAATGCAATCGCGTTCTGGTGCATCTATTCAATTGACAGCCTCGTAGACATTTATTTCCTGTCTCAATCCCTTACCTGTTCTCAATTCGGTTTGGTATGAGAATGAATTCCCCACCTGTTCTCAATTCGGTTTGATATGAGAATGAATTCCCCTTCATCAATGTCCAGCGTCCTCTATCTACAATGAATTGGGTGCCAACAGTTCAGTATTGACCAGCGGGAAGGATTCTCACGGAACGCATTTTCTAGAAAGGCTTCCGCAAGTTCTGGCCTCCGTCAGCGGTATCGTATTTGGGACGCTCGAGTGTTTGCGGAGAGTAGATTTGGGTTTCCTGCAACTCTGTCAGTGCTCATCGCTTTCTCATCAGCATGTACCCGGAGTCGTCTTGGCCATGGGCGAACTTGGGCGGTCTTAAGGCATGTACAATAATTACCTGCTTCATGCTACTTGTCTTATTTTTCATTTACTTTGCAGATGCCATCACAGTTTTTTCAAACAGATTTCATGACAGTTTTTTCAAAAGTGTTGAATATCAAGCAGATGTCATGACAGTTTTTTATTTTATTTTATTTTGTTTGGTTTGTTGTGAGTATGATGTTGAATATCAAGCAGATGTCATGACAGTTTTTTTTGTGTTGAGTATTATAATAGATGTTTCATATTGGCGTTGTTTAAACATTGGATTTTTTTGAATGTTTTTTATTGGCAAAATAGATTTCGGTGAAATTACCATTTTTTGTTGTTTAAATTGTATCATATAAAATCAATTATTCAAATCTAGAATTCCAACAATTTTTTTGTTGGATTTCAGTAAAAAAAATTATCTGAAATATACTGTAAAAACTCCAAAAAATCAAATATTTATAATAACTAGCACAGCCACAATTAGGTGGCTGATTAACGCCGAAAGGCATATTAAAACAATCAAATTCGTTGTGGCAGCCTTTCGCCTACACAAGACCGCTGGCGACGCCACTGCAGCTACACATAAAAGTGGTCAGTCGATAGTTTAAGGGTCCGCCATTAATGGCGTCAATATACAAACGAGATGGGTTCATAGCTTATATCTTCTAAAATTTACAAAACACATGCACGTAGAACAGGCCAGATTCTGAACACACGAAACAATTTATATAACATTTAGATTGTGGATTCGTTCATGGGTCCGTCGTGCGATATAACAATGGCGTCAATGTAAAAACGGGATGGGCTTGTAGCTTATATCTTCTGTACATAAACACCCCTGATTACGCCGTGGATGGGCGTGGATCAGAAACGCCCCTGATTACGCTGCAGGCGGAGCAGATGCGTTGTTGGTAATGGCGGCCGTTGGTATTGCAGATCCCAACGGCTTACTTCTCAATTCCGTAAAATTTAGAGACGAATSATTGTAAACCTCCCACCATTTGTCCAACAACATCTTGATGTCTGCTCTATCCATGTTTGCCTCCTTGCCAGTGAACCTCCACGGTTTTGCTCCCTGCACCACCATCATGACCATACAGGCACGATAATCTTATGGCAAAACTGTAATTAAGAGCTCAATTGAAACAAAAAAAACAAAAAGGAACTTACGTCGGCACAGTAGTGAACGACTTTGGGTTTGTGGATGTCTACTCTTTCTGGGTGTCGCCACAGCATAGTCATTACCAGATTGTACTCCTGAGGCAGCGACTTGTATACTCCACGGAAAAATGAATTCAAAAAATCCTGAAAAGATTTCACCATGTTAGCAAAACGATGCAGCCCAGAATATATAGGTAGCCCCCAGTGATTTCAAAACTTTGATGGCAAACCTGTTCGGCGAATGGGGTCGGAGTGGTGGCCACCAAACGTCAGAAACGCGGTCACCAAACCAAACGTTAACCGAAACGCCAAGATACTTTAATATTTTTTAATCACGTAGACGTGGCAATAAGTTAGTAAACACAATGATTTTTAAATAAGATTAGGTAAATGTAAAAAAGTAAACATATAAATGTATGTTTTTATAACAGCTCGGAAGTTAATGGATGAAATCAGAACCATTCATTTATTGTGACGACTAAGAATATTCTAGGCATATTTAATCTCGTTCATAGAAAACGTATTAAGAACTAAAAACCTATTAAATGTGCCCATTACCAATAGGTGTACGTCTTTCGGCTTAATAATAAACACCAAATTGATATATGAGACCCTCCTACCAAGTTCTTAACCATTAAGCCCACTCAAATTATATTCTAAATTAACCATTTAAACTAAGTAATATCTTAATATATTTATCTGTTAGACTAAGTGATATCCAAATATCTTTTATTTAAGATTTATTAAGAATTAGAGAGATCAAATTAAATTTATTTTAAGCTAAAATTTAATAATAATGAGAAAGATTGGATTAGATTTCTCTTTAGGTAAATTTGATTAAATAATAGAGAGATAGTCCCCGGATGGGGTGTTAGTGGATTCCCCGTGGCGGCTGCTAGAAACGAACACACCTCACCGCAGCACGGAGCCACGTGATGGGCCCGTGCTGCAGTACCACGCCCTCCCGGAAGTGTAATGGCATTTATATGCCGCTTAATGCTCGAAGCATGGGGCATTTACGCCACCCTCTGCTCCCACGCAGATTGTATAATGGCTCGGTTTGTTCGTTTTGACATTTCACCTTGCAAACGCTCGGAAGGGCTCCCCCCTTCACGACGCAAACACCACCAGGCTTGCACAGAGGCTATCCTCTTCTTTGTCTTTCTGCTTCACTGGTCTAACTCTATCCCGCTCTGCTCACCTGCAAACATGAAGGAAAGGCTAAGAGGAAAGCCGAAGCGGGGCTCACCCTGGAAGCTCCGCAGACCCCCGATCTCGCCTACGGCTTCCCCCGTGACTGGTTCTTCCTCCCTCCCTCAAAGCCTGTCACCAATTGCCACCCCGCCACCTCTGCATTCCTTGCACTTTCGCTCCGCGATAACCCCGCCACCTCTGCATTCCTTGCACTTTCGCTCTGCGATAACCCCGCCACCTCCGCAGCCTGCGCTTTTACATTCCTTGGCTACCATTCAGCGAGGGACGACCCCGACTCCTCGCTCTCCTCAGGACCCTCGGATGCATTTTATGGCGACAATGTCCTTCCCCAGATCCTCGAGCACTTGGAGGAGTGCACCAGCGGCTCTTGGAGAGTTCAAGCGAGCACGTCTCCACCCTGCGAGCCACCTCGACAGCGAGAATTTCAAAGAGAGATTGGGTATTCTATACGATTTAGTCTTCGAGCTCAGAAGGGAGATGGCAGACCTCAAGTTTCGACTGCAAGCTACAGAGGACAATGTCGCCACCTTTCTTCAAATTTTATCAAATATGCAGTCGAAGCTCTCCTCGGACCCAGCTGGCTCTCCTCCGGGGGAGGTCCCTGACATGGCAATGGACAGCGTTCGGCGACAAGCAGTGGAAAAGCAGAAGGAGGCGGAACGTAGCGGCCCAGTGGAGGATGCGGAGCATGTGGAGCGAAGTGAACAACGCAGGGATGACCAGCCGGCCAACATCGAGACGGAACCGTGGATAGACGACCTTCGCGCCACGTGGATTGGTTATTAGACAGGTGTTTAGATTTCTTTTTGCTGAACATCTAGTGCCTTTAGGCTCTTAGTCTAGAAGCAGCTAGTAGGGTCTTTGTTTGTTTTCTGTACATGCAACTTTCTCAGACTTGTGTTTTGGGGGCTGGCTGGACTGGTTTCCCCTCTGTTGAGGCAGTCCAGCATTCTCAGCCAATATCTTTTTGTACTCTTGCAACTCTTTTCAGCTCTAGCAAGCACCAAATATAATATACATACTTCTTACTTAAAAAAAAATAATAGAGAGATAAAGTGTGGATTTTTTAATTGATTAAATAATAGATAAAGTGTGGATTTTTTAATCATTTAAAATGAATTTAAATTAAGTATAATTTATTTTAACTTTTTAGAATTCAAAATTCTTTATAACTTTTGGAAATAAATATCTATATATATATGTGTAAAAATACAATTTTGATTTTTCTAATATATTTATATTTGTATTATAAATAAAATTTTCATATTATTTTTAACTATACACAATTTTTTATTTCTTTTTAATTTTTATATATAACTTTTTTTTTACTGTGTTTATATATATATATATATATATATATATATATATATATATATATATATATTTCTCCTATTTTGAAGTGTAAAAAAATAAAATAAGTATTGCTAAGATAAGAACAAATTCTCACTAGTTCCATAGTGAAACTAGGGGTTGGTTTATTCCTAAAAATCTATGGGATGAAAGAGTGTGTCACTTTTGTGACACTAAGAAGGTTGAAGATGAAAAACACTATCTTTTAGTGTGTCACATTCCTAACTTTTTAACTCAACTAAACTATGGTGATCTTGGAAAATTTCTCTTAATATTTTTGGGGCACATAAATAAAACTCTAAAGAATTGCAAGTAATCCCTTACCTTCATAAAGTCGAATAGACCAATTCAATGAGACGTTAATCGTCATCATATTAAATTTCTCTCTTTCATATATATAATTTATTATAAATAAAAATATATGTATTTTAATTAAATAAATATTTTGAAAATAAAAAAACACCATATATATTTTCATTTTCATTGCAAGTGGTCTTAGTATCTTTTAGAGAAAAGGTTAAATTTTAATAGGGGTAATATTTGGTTTTATTTAAAGTCTCTATGCTA
>ML791606.1:0-24517 GCA_009831015.1 Picea engelmannii
GATGGATATATAAAACAATTGAGAGCTTTGGTTGATTTACAGTGAATGAAATTATGAGCACTCCCAGAATCAATTAGCACTATTACCTTTTTCTTTTTGATATATCCTTCGATCTTGAGGGTTTGAGGAGTGTTAATTCCAGCCAATGCATGACATGATATGTGGGAGTCATCTCTTCGGAATAAATATCTTCGGTGTCTTCATCTTGAGATGGTTCTTCTTCTTCTTCTTCTTCTTCTTCTTCCTCTTCACAATCTATGTATAACAATTTCTTCTCACCATGCTTATGTCCCTTATTGTACTTGTTGTCACGATTAAATCATAAACCTTTTTCTTTTCTTTCCTCCAATTGTTGAGTTTTCAACCTTGTAGGTTGAGGTGGTTTAAAAGAAGGAATATTATTCTCTCGATAGATGTTAGGGGTGGTCCTTCTAGTAGCCATAGCCAAATTTTTACTTTCAACATTTCTCGCCACTCTTAACGCATTCTCCAATGATTTGGGTTCCCAAAGGCAAACCTCATGTTGAATGTTATCATTTAAAGTTCCTATGAAAATATCAATCAGGTGCTCATCTGGAATATATGTTACCTTTATATTCAATCTTTGGAAGTTCTCAATGTGCTCCACAACTAAACCCTTTTGCTTGAGATTTATCAATTGGCCGAAGAAGGTATTGCTCCTTGTATCCTCATAGTGTGCTATCATTTCTTCTGTGAAAATTGTCCAAGTGACAAGTGATTTGTGAGAACAAAGCCATCAATACCACGCAAATTGATTGGGTTCTAAATATAAAGATGCAATTCGTACCTTTTGTGTGTGTGGCACATCATGTAGATCAAAGAACTGCTCCATCTGGAGTATCCATGTGATTGGACACTTGCCATCAAACTTCCTCATATCGATCTTAGGAAAGTGGTTGGTCTTCAACCCAAAGTTGGAGTTTCTCTAATCTTGATTCATCTTCCTTGTGTCCTCATCATGAATTTCATGGGATACATTGTCACTTCCATGTGGCCTCTCTATTAGCAACTTTTTCAACCCTTCCATGATCTCCCCTTTTAAACCATCCATCTTTGTATCCATTATCGCTTCCAACTTAGCTTTAGTTGAATCCATCATCCTTTGCAGTTCATCTTTTGTTATTTCCTTTTGTTGTAAATCATTTATGTCCTTGCACATTTCTTCACCTTCATCAAGATTCCAAGTAGGATTGTATGAAGGTTTATTTGGTGTATAAGTTACCTTTTTTGGTGGAATGTTGGCTAAGTATCACTGCAAGTAGGAACTCCTAATTGTCTTAGGCATAGGTCCTCACAGACAAGGGAGTGTGAGGTGTTATAGCTCTCCGATATACATGCAGGATCCAACAATAGTACGTAGCCCAATATCTCAGGGCACTAACTAAGGAGGCTTGACCATGCCCTTAGCCATACTATCCGACTACCCAAGTACTAGAGAGTGATCTCCTCGAGTGTTTTTATCGGTGTACTATAGAAAAAAGATGGCTAAATGGTTTACTCGGTTAGTCTCAGGATTCTAGGGAGTCTCCCGATAGACACCAGGTATGTGGGAGCTCAAATTCGTAGCAGTGTTGTCTAATGTGAAACCGTTCAAAAGGAGCCTTCCGATATACTCTAGGTACATGGAAGAACCACATTGTCCTCGGGTTGTAGCGCTAACAAGTAATGACAACTCCTACGTTTAGAGACACCGGGATATGTCAATACCTGAAAATACCTAAGTTTCTCTCAGATTTATGTGATACTCCTTTTACCCCACTTTATTTCACTTTTTGAAATACCCCCAATTGAATCTTCTAGTCAAAATATATGCAATTTTTTTTTTTTAAAAGACACCTTTTAAACACTAATTTGGAGACTGTTCTACTAGTTGAACTTTATTCTACTATAGCTTTGCAATTTTGGCCCTTATGAGTATAAAATTTCATCCTAAGGTAGCCTGATGTGTCTTCTTTCCAACCCCGCAGTTTAGACCAAGATTGGATTCTCCAAGAGAATTTTATGATAACTTTCCCAAGATGTGTTGATTCTTTCCCTTTCTGGAGAACGAACTTGTAGGGCCTAGATCATGCCACTATCTTCACTTCAGAACATGAAATTTACACTAGTAAAAATTTGGTCTGTAATCTGACCCATGGAATAGGTCTCACTCAATTTGGAGGTCTGTAGCTTCAGATATAAAAGTTTTCCCAAGAACACTTGTTTTAGACTGAATTTTGGACCACCTAAAAACCCTAATTTCCTCAGAGAATAACTTTCATAGTACAAAGAATCAAGGGATGAAATTTCAACACAAGGTACTTAGATATTCCTCCTTCATACTATAAAAATTCCAGAACCTGAATCCAAGTCGAAAAAACTTGGGAGCGAAAATTCCAAGAAGACATGTTTCAGACTAGTTTTAGGACTTTTCAAAAACCCTAATTTGGAAATAATGTATCTCCGAAAATGTAGCAAAAGAAGAACTAAAATTTTGACCCAATTTATCTCTATATGTCTCCTCTACACCATATAAATTTCAGATCTCGAAACCTTCCAGAAAAAAAGTTGTAGCAGAAATTCCAAGAAGACTTGTTTGGAGAAGCTAGTCCTGAGGATTGTCTAGCTTTGATACCAAATGTTAAGAACCAAATATCCAAATAGAATAAAAACCTCAAAATAAGTACTCCACACCTTGAAAAAGAGATAAATTTAGATAATAAGCTCTTCGAGGGGGAAACCTCCTTGTACATCATATGAATTCACAAATACAAGATGATTCCAAATGAAAAGGTCTTCTTGGTATATATAGGAGACTAGGGGATACAATTACAACTAATGGACCCAAGCCAACATAAATAAAATAACAATACTAATGTAGTATGCCCCAATTAAGGGGTAATGTGCCATGATTTAGGGCTTAACACTATCTCTTCCCCATTCATTTGGGTTTCAACCAACTTCAAGAAAAGAGAATATGGATCTTTCTTGGGGAAATATTTATCGACAAATAAATTTTCTAATACATCCCTACTAGTGATGATTCCAAGCAGTAATGAATAAAACCATTCACTAGCATTTCCTTTTAGAGTTAAGATAAACAATCAGCATGCAACACCATCTTCAATCACATTATAAATATCACAAGCACTATTAAACTTAACAAAATGCTTCTTTACATCCTCTAAAGTATTTCCGAAGAACATGTGAAACATGTCCATGGAAATATTTGGCAAGGGATGAACTTCTTCTTGCAAATTGAGTAGACTTTTATGCAACCATTTCTTTCTTTGTGTACCTTCTCCAATTATTGTAACTTGAACAACTTTTGTTGGGATTGGTGGGGAAGGAAAAGTATCATCACAACACAAAATAAACTCTTCGGAGGAGTCATAATATAGATCTTCTTAATTCTATAATCTTTTTGGTGGAGTTGTCAAGGCATATTTCTTTAAAATATATAATCTTAATGATGGAGTCATCAGGGAGCTTACCCTCCCAAATCTTGGATGGTTCTTTAGTTCTGTCGAAATTGGCATAACTGAATTGTGCCTGAAACTTCAATAACAAATCTTCAAGGCCATTTGATTCTCCTTGAACAAGGTTTTCAAGAACCCAATTCATCTTAAAATAATTGGACATATATTTTTCCAAGACTTGACTAGACAATTTCTAGTTTTCCAATAATATCTGATCCTAAAAATTATCAGATTTTTTGAAAATGAATCGATCCCCAGTGGAGTCGCCAAAAATGTTAATCTAAAAGATTGTTTTATGGTCTTTAAGATAAAATCATGAGGATAAACCCCCCTGCATTTTTAAAGAGGTGGTACTGCTCTATATTTAAATAATATACAATAATGTAAAAGAGGCCCGAGAGAGGGCCAAGCTTATTCTTGAAACAAATATTCACGTGCAAAGAATACCTGAGAGAGGACCAAGTATCTTACAAAAAGAAAATATTTACACTATATTACAAGATTTATAAACCAAAATAGTATACATTATCATAGGACAACATTTCGATCACAACATTCATCAAAGTAAGACACACTATTCAACAAAGGAAAGGAAAATATGGACCACATATGGTAGAGAACTTTAAATGATCATTAAAATTTTGATGGACACACATTTAAAATCACATGCTTAAAATTAAAGTCTGAGAGATCAATAACGTTATGTCCGGAATAGTTCTCTTGGAACCTAAAAAATGATAGAATCTTTACAAAATAAACAATAATTTATGAGATTTCATGAAAAGTAAAATTGTTTTTGCCCTTCAAAAATGACTGGGATTGGGCTCCCGTGGACCATGAAATGAAAGAGAAACCTGGAACACAAAAGGAGACAGTCAGAGGTCAACCTTTGATTTTCAAAAATTCTAAAAAAATAAAGGCAAATGACTACTAACTAAGGACGAAAGCCAGTTGAGAGAAAAAAAAAGTGACTACTTGATTTATTATGATGGAAATTTCAAACCATTCAAATCCCTTTTACATCTTCTTTTATAGTCTTCTTTTCGTATTTTTGAAACCGTTTTTCAGTTAGAGTTTTATCTTCCCTTTGTAAACTTGAATTGATATATTCATGCCATCAATTGAGACCCATTTTAGAAGCTCAATGATTTGTTTAAATAAATGATTTTCCAAAAGTAACTTGTTTTCATGACCCAAAATAGTATTGACTATAATTCATTTTTTAGGTCCTGATAATTAATATTTCATCCATTTAAACCACTTCCAATGTGTTCTTCACTTCTTTACCTTTCTGATGAGATTTCGCTTGCTCAAATCAGACGTCGGGATCAAAATTTATGAGCTTTGGAAGATGGAGACTCAATCACCGTTGATCTATCCTTGTGAAATATGAGCCTTTGATTCGCAAATTCGACTTTCTTTATTCCACATGTATTATGGGAGGGTTCTCATGACTTGTTTATAAATAAATTTCATCTCCATGTTATTTGTGAATGAAGTAAAGAAATCCATAGGATTCTATGTAGCTTGTGCACAAAGTTTCTTTTGACCACCACATCATCACCTAGTCATCATGCGAAGTCACTATCTAGTCATCTTTGTCCATCCATGTGTCACCCAGGGGTATATCCACATCACCACCATGTATCACCCAGGGATAAGTCCACTCCACGGTCACATGTCACAATATTGTAGGTCCACTAAAAGGGGGAAGAAACTTAGGATAAGAAATAATATTAAAAAAATAAATGAATTGTTTGTGGGGTTACGAGAATGCGGAGGTAAAGGAGGTAGGTGGGGAGATAAAACTTGGTAAAATGACTAAGTATGAGGTGAAAAAAGGGGAATGGAGAGTGCAATATAGTGAATGTGGGATTGTGGGATGCATGACACAAGACATGGGAAATGAAAAAATGAAAGAGGATGTATCACACATCCACAATGGGAAAATAAACTAAAAGTGAGTAAATAAATAAGATAAGCCATGGAGGTGATAAGTCATAAGTCATGTGGGTGATAAGTATTGCAGGTTAGAGGTTGCAGGAGTGGAAGGTAGAAATGAAGGTATGTTCTCCCACATCCGCATTTAAAAGTAAAACTAAACTAAGTAGAAGACTCAGTAAAAACTAAGTGTATAACTCAATAAAATGACCAAGTCATGAAGGGTGCAATTTGGGAAATGGGAAGTGAAAATAGAGTGCCATGGGATTGTGAGTTATCGAACATAAGGATTTCCAGGATAGGAATGGGTTGGTCTCCCATAATGGGACTCCTGCAATGCATAAAAACAAATAAGTGTAAAAAGAGTAAAACGTGGTAAGTCATGAAAAATGAGTAAGTGTTGGGTAGGTAAGTAGCAGGGTTAGGAAAAGTAAAATGGTAAATGGAAAATGGAAAATGAAAAATGAAAATTGAAATATGAATATGAATATGAAAATGGAAATGGTTAAGTATGGAAATAGAAATGGAAATGGAAATGGAAATGGTTAAGTATGGAAATTGTGTGGAAGATTGGAAAAATGCCTAAGTATGGAGCATGGCGAGTAGTATAGAGTATTATGGGTAGTAGTGAAAAGGATTAAGTATGGAAGTGTAGAGAGTAGAGAGGAAGGAAAAGAGAGGAATGAAGTATAGAGAAAGGAAAGAGGAAGGAAAATGAGAAAAAAATGACTAAGTATGGAGAGTGGAGGATAAGGAAAATGAAAATGGCTAAGTGTGAGGCAACAAAATGTGGGAGAAAAATGACATATCTTGGGCATATGACCTTTGTTTTAGATTGTGTGAAGTGTTGAACAGAGCTGAGACATGGGGATAATTTTTAGAAGATGGACACAAGATATTTCCTTATTGTAGTATCTTTTAATTTTCTCCTCTTTTCGTTTCAAAAAGAAACCATCTCTGTTATCTTTTCATGATGAAGAACTAGAGAAATGAAGCTGATTGAAAACTTGTTGGGTCATTATGATCAACAATTGAAGATTATTTGGAACTGTCCAAGTTCGACAAGAAAAAAAAATGGTCTCTATTTGATGGGTGAAAACACAACAACAAACCTCATGATGCATCTTCTTCTCTTCAGCCTTCACTTCAATAGGATCTACATTCAAATAGACCATGGATGCTTCGTCGCTATCCTCATCTCCAAAACTTTCATAGCTCTTGAAAGGGGGTTATGGGTTTGTGTACCACATAGGCCCTTTTCCTTCCAACTTAGTCACAACTTCTCTTTCATTTCACCAACAAAGATTGGGAAGGGCTCTTGAAACTTGACCTTGGTTATGACCTAATAATATCTTCTCACCATTTGCAATTTTTTTTCCTTGAAAAAAGAAACAACGCACAATGTCGATGAAACTTGACCTAAAGCTCTAATACCACTTACAAAATGGGATAACACTCACAAGTAAATGGAAATAACAAAATATAAACCTTAACAGTGGGGGAACCTACACATGCAAGGATTGGATAACATGTGTTAATCCAAATAAATGGAAGAAGACATATCCGTGAATAATAGTGTGGAGTTGGTTTTTATATTGGTAAAGATAATGAGATACATAAGATAAGGGGAAACCCATATTTATAATATTAAGATGGATAAACTAGAAGCTAATCTTATGTCATGTGTATACGCCTTTATTATACAAAGGTGTCATTTGTACACATATGACCTTTTTACAATATATTACCTCAGTTGTGACTAGGTACACAATAATTGACATGGCAGAAGGAAACTAGGCAAAGTCATCGACGATGCTATAGTTATGGGTAGCACTTGAAAGCAGGTTATGTGTAGTTGGAATTAAAGTAAACTTAAGCACATAAGGTGTGGGGTTGGCATTAGGTCGAGGTATTTACAATGGGCCACTAGACACCAATTAGGCATTGTCCATGCTAATAGATTTAAGGTTGGGAATTCCATATGTGTGAGTATGTTTTTGAAGGTGTATGTCACGAGAGTTCATTGATATGCGTTGAAAAGAAAGACATCCACCTAGAAGGGGGTGAGAGGATGAAGAGGATGTTGGGGCATCTTTAATGTTGTTTACTAAGTTCTTCTAGGAGAAATGGTTTTACAATATTGTTGGTTATAGGGGGCTAAGGTGCCCCTGTGGGGGTTAACATTGTCAATGGGAGGATTTTAGTTACCCTAAAAGCATCACAAGTGTTGAAGCTCGGGTAACTCAAGAATGATGCGTGTAATGGCCATATGTCCTGCAAATAACACAAGGATGGTTTGTCTTAAGTTGATTGTTCTTTCCCTGCTTGGATGGCTTATTGTATATCAAATTATGATTATGATTTGCATAGTAGTTGTTGTTTCTCCAATGTTATTAGATTGATTTTGTTTATTTCCCCCATTCCTAGGGTTCTAGTTCTTATTATTATTGTTGTTGCTTCCCTTCTTGTTCTTTCCTTTGTTTTGTGATTGTTGGTTAGGCAGGTTACAATGGTTTTGTTATACAAAAACCCACCCTTGTTGGGAAGGATAAGGTTGGAATAGATTGATGTGGGAAGGTGGAAAATGGTTGGTAAGGAAAAGGGATCCTTGATAGGTAGGGGGTGCTTGTGGAGCACCTTGAGCTAAGGGGGCATATGGTTTAGGAGTCAGTGGATCTTTATAAGGCATGGAAGGGCCTCCATAAGACATGGAGGGATTAACATAAGAGTCGTTGGCCTCATTATGGGAAAGGTGAGATTTTCCACGCAAAGGATGAGGGATACCATAGGGCATGATGGGTCCCCCATAAGACACAATAGTCCCCCCATAATGATTTATATAAATGTCGATATTGGGGGACAAGGACATAAAACCAAACTAGTTCATGGTGTGAGCAAGCAACCCCATTATATTGTCAATCACATTAGATGCCCCTGGTGTTAGGGATTCATGAGAAGGGTACCAAAGAGTGTTTGAAAAGATGGTGTATAAATACAATGACTATGCATATATAAGGACAAAGTGTTGTGCCTTAAGGATTTCCTTTTCTTTAGTTTGGGATGTGGTGGTGACTGCATTTTTGGCAATGACAAGAAGGAGTGACTTTGGAAATCAATCTCAGAGGGGTCTTTTAGGTTGATGTTACAATTATTGTGTCATCAACATTGCTCGTTGATGTGGTCTATGATACGAGTGGTAGTGGTCTGGTGACACATAGCTAGAATTTTCTACACCTGTATCATGGTAGACTGGTAATTGGAAGAAGGTTAAAAAACAACGATAATGGACGCAAATATGGTATGGCACCTATTGGAAGTTCAACATACCACTTGGAAAAAAACCATATGAGGGTGTGTTGAAATAATCGAAGCTTGACCAAGTATTTTATGATATCATTGGAGGAAAACCATAAATGAAAAATTATCACATGATTAACGAGGTCCTCCTTGTCTCGACCTTCAAATTTAGGGATATAGGATGACAATTTGGTTGGCATATCTAACCAAGTGGAATTATGTTAGATAGGGTTGTTGATAAGACATGATAAGTCTAGAAGGTTTAGACTCACCGTAAATGATAAAATCCTTGGATTTCGTCTAAGAGCAGGAGAGGGTGGTGCTAGAGGAGGTGGGTGGGTGGGTGGTCCTACACCTCCGCCTAACATGGTTACAAAAACATTTGGGGTGTATCAAGTGTTGGTATGCCTAGTTGATGAGATAGGTGGAGGTAAGTGGCCACAGATCCAGAGAGAACACTTGAGATGGGAAGGGATTTCAATAATGACATTGGTCTCAAATATATTGGTCTAATTTCAATCAACTAAGTGTTACAAAAGAGGTGTGTTTGTATGAAAATGTTTCCAATGTGATTTCATCAAAGTTGAACATGTATGTAAATGATTATACAAGTTATATACCCATAAAATGGCTTGAATACAAGTTGGGTGTTGAAGGCATGAGACACTGATGAAGTATCTAAACCTAGGAAATCTTATTGTTGTTATACCCTGAGAGAAGGGGAATATAATGAGTCTATAGTTGGAGAGAGTGGCTTCCCCAACATTTTCATCGGTTGCCCCACTTCATAGATGCAAAAAACAAATATTATGTTCAAATACACATCCTTGTTTATACATTCCATGAATTTCTCGTTGCCATCACTAAAGTTCGACCATGTAAACCACAACTTTGACAAGTAAGTTCCCAAATACTTGTTGGGGTTGTAGAGGCCATGTCTTCCTAATCAAGTCTGTGAGACCCTTTACTTTCCATTACATGTATTTTATTGGAAAAATTCCATATAGACATCCATCTTCTCATTATTCTTACCACTCAAAAGTGGTTAAGAGTTCGAAGATACAACATCATTCTTTACAAATGCATTAGTCATCCACCCATCAAGGGTATTCTTCTAAGGTCATCTTCATTTGTTGTTAGGTTCAATAGTGGCCTACTTGAAGAGCCTTGGAGGGGGAGATCAGACCCTACAACTACCCCCCATGAGAATGAGCAGCCTAAGAAGAGCCATCGAGGGCCTTCCTCTCAACTAAGTTGGTTGGTTTTGGTGGTGCCCACCTAGGACTATCCACACCCTTACTTGGACCCCTGGGAGCCACATTACCCTTCTTTCCCTTCTTTGCCTCTTGAATCTATTCACCACTGTGAGTAGATGCTGAAACCTTTTGGGTTTGAGAAGTCAATACTATCACTAAAGTGGTATTTGAGGAATCAACCTTGTAAAGTGATGGACAATCCATAATCCTATGGTTGGGGATTTGATAATGGAATTAGGTGCTCAAAAGGTTAATATACCCAATAATGTGTTTGATTTCAAGGTGAATACGTATTGCTTCATATCCTTAGACAAATTAATCAATATGCAAATATACTTATGAGCATACATGATAAATAAATGCTAGGTCTCATGGCATGTGAATTTTCTGAGGGGGACTAAGATGCATTCAAGAAAATCCTATCACTACATGAAAAAATCACAGGACTTAAACTTAAATGAGATAGTGTAATTGGACAGAGTCATCATTAAAGAAATCCTCATACCATTTAGACATAGTGACAAGAGTATTATGACACATCCATGAACCCCAATTGCATGTGTATCCTTCATGCATGGGAACTATAAGATCATTTAGTTAGGCTTATAGTAGCTACGAAGACCCACCCATAAGGTTCTTACGCCTTTTTACCCAATCCCTTATTATAATTTATGAGGTATCTCTACTCATGAAATCTCAACTCATCATAAACAATAATATATTTACTAACCCAAATCAAAATCAATTTCACCATTATCTCATTACCTCGTAGAACAACTTCGTTGTAGAGAACCTTTGGTGGCACCATGCCTATTGTTGGTAGGAACTTTAGTAGAGAGACCTCTCTAAAAGAAACTGAGTAGATGGGAGACCATATGGTCCCCTCTGGCCTTTTGATGCCCAACATAGGACTCATCAACCAAATGATGGTATTGAACGTTGTCAGGGGCGATGTGAATGTCGATTGGATGGCGAGGAAAGGTGGCTAGGTAGAAAATATTCACATTTAATGATTTGAGATGCACAATTAACAATTTTCAATATACTATTAATGATTCATGACCTGCAATATAGAGTCATTGGTCATCGAACAACCTCAAGAAGAATTATGAGTGGTTCACCAACATATACTAAAATTCTTTAGTTGTACAAAGTTATCTCATGTAATTGCTAATATTGAGCATCTATTGGAATCTCGGGAATGCTGACAAGGTAGTTCACCTTTTAAAAAGTTAAGACCAACAAAAATTCCAAAAACAAAGTCTTTTTGTGGACATCCATGCACACTACGGATCCTGCAAATAATTCCGCGCATGGAATAAATCTATTGGGAAGTGACCCAAAATTATAATTGTAGGAGTCGCCATCCTACAGAAGAAACCAACATCCCAATAAAGAGAAACATCAAATCAACATCTATGATTCTGTGAATTTTGTGGAAATTTGGAAGAATCATTGAAATAAGCATGGGGTATTGCAGTTAATTGGGTTTAGCTCGAGTGGTTTGTGCCGAGGGGTATTTCCCCCCACCCAGGTTCAATTCCCACAAGTGGCATGTTGAACTCTTTTATGAGAAAGCTATTGAAAAAGCCTCGACTTTCTACAAAATCTGGTTTAAACCAGGTACCATCCTCAAAATGAGGGGAAGTTCCCAGTGGGTTTCCCTAGACTATATTCCAAAGTTACAAAAAAAACAAAAAAAAACATTAGGTATTGCACATAGTGTATAAACCTTAAAGGACACATCTGTACCATCTCGTCAAACCACACCCTGTAATCAGTCATATCCTGTCTTCCATGTAGCATAGCCAATAACAAATCATAAACAAGAAAATAAGGTCCAAGTGGCAAAAATTAAAAATCTCGAAAAGGCTAATGAAGACCTTCAACATGAAGTGCATATCCTACAATGTAAATTAGAAGAGTTGGTCATTAGGAGTGTTGGAGGGAAAAAATTGTGACTTACAAGTAAATGATCAAGTATAAATTCAACAAGATATTTCAATTCATTGTGATTGAGAGTCACGAGAGGAGAAGGACTCCAACAAACATTTCAAGAAGATCGTGTCCAATAAAGACAAGGAAATTAATCTTTTGAAAAATCATAGTCAAATCTTGTTTATGGAAATAAAAAAATTAGAACGCGAGGATATATTGATATGGAAGTAGACAAACATGCATTCCTTGATGTGAATGAATCAAGAAAGTTTTAACAAGTTGAGACTGCAAATAAAAAAACCTTTACCTATCTAATTGAATTAAGAAAATTTGTAGAAGTTGAAATCGCAGATAAAGAGACCTTGATGAGATTAAGTGAGACTAAAAATCAAAATGTCATTATGAATGAAGTTTTATTAGGGAAAGAGCATATGGGAAATGAGCTTAAGAAACAATTCAATGACAACTCAACATCTACAGATTCAACGATGGTTGATGTTCCATTGACCACCACTGATGAAGTTGTTGATGCACTAGTGAATATAAAAATAACAAATAGCAACACGACGATTCAAATATATCATGAAAAGATTAAACTAGAGGTTAAGAAGGATCAACTTATCAGGGTATTATATCTACACCCAAATTACAAATAAAGTAGCACACAAGAATCAATATATTAATGTCAACGCTGCTCTTACATATCAAAGCATCCCCAAATCAATACGACTTGGAGTCAAAGAAAAGAAGATCAAATCAATACTCTTATCACCAAAGACTTTAAGAAAGAATCATTTTGGGATTGTTTGATCTCTTTTTTATGCGACAATATCATTCAAAACTTCGGACTTCATATCGCTTCATATCCGCAAACATATTCAAATAAGTGAGGTATAAGAAGATGGATCATTCTGTCAAAATACATGTTTTTACTTGTGCTTTGAGGACAAATATTTTTTAAAGAGGAGGACTTGTAATATACCTAGGGTATATTACCATTATGTACTAATGTATAAATGTTTATTATAGTCATGGGTCAATATTGTATATTTATTATATTATTATAATGATAAGTCGTGCCTTTTCCAAAGGACATGACCTATCACTCCCTACACATATTTATATGTCACATTCATTGTCCCAAATCAATAATAATAATAATAATAATAATATGGTTATATGAGATTTCTCTGTGCACTCATTATGATTTCATGAAGTTAACCATTAAGTTTGCTTCGTTGGTCCTATAACACCGCTTTTCATCTCTTTATCTCCTCAAAACTCCTTGCTTTAGAACGAGAGAGTGTTAAGTTGCATAATTTTTAAGGTGAGATTGTGTTGAGAAAGGACAAACAATTGTGCTAAAGACCCTTGGACCCCTACTTTATGTATCATTCTATGTAATTAATATATTTCCATACATTTTGTGTGTCCTTATAGGGTAGTTTATTTGCTTTGCTTATTTGGGATATAATTGGTGGAGCCAAATGGTGTCACTTTGACTTGTTGAGAATGTATTTATACTTGTGATTGCTAAGCTAAAGACAATTGCATAGTGAAAGCCTTGTATCATACTTGGATTGCAATAAGATCGTTCTCATCTTCTCTTAATACCAACCATATCTACATGCCTTGCATGTGATTGGGTTTTTTCATATCTGAATTAATGCAATGATTTCCTCATTTTTCTAGGTTAACACCCACATCTAGTTATCAATTTATGGTTGGTATGTGTTTAAGGAGATTTATGGTGGGTATCTTGTTTAAGGAGATATTTAAGAAAGAAACAAAGACTAACGCAAAGTCACTTGCCATGATGGGGTTTTTAGGATGAAGTCGCTCTATCGATAATCTGAGAAAGTCCCAACAATTCTTCTTTTAACCTAATTGTTGAGCCTAGCGTATATATATATTTTGTACCTTTTGATATGTCTGCATTATTATTTATATAGACATATTCTAGTGAAAAACAAAGACTATTTCTTATAATTGAAGTACTATTATGTCCCATGGTGTAGTGAAAACAACCCTAGAGAAGCCTTTGGGCTTGGGTCACATCCATGACAACTTATCCAACATAGATTTTCTATTTATGGAAGTACACACTCCTCCATTTTTATTTATTGGAGTAGAACTAGAATTGATGTTTCAATTTCATAAGATGTCTAGGTAGCATTCATGACAATCTATCTAACATGTTTTTTTTTTTTTTTTGGTTATGAAAATTACATACTCCTTCATCTTTGTTTCTTGGAGTAGTACTACAGTTGGTGTTTCAATTTCAATAAAATGTCTTAAAATATTTTGCATATTCCTTGTTTTTAATTCTTTATTTGTAAGAGATGTCTTTTTAAAACAAAAATGATAGCATTGTATTGATATATAAAAGTCGTGATCGAACTGTTTAGCAAAAGGTTACAAAAGTTTTGAGTATTTTCACCAATAGAGATAAACACTATAGTTTCGTAAAAAAGAAGACTATGAATGGAATATACTCCCAACTTCTATGAGTTTTCTATGACGTGTACAACTATAAATTCTAATGTGTTGTCCACAGAAAAATACAAATCGATAAAACATAAAAAAACCTAGGCTATTTAAAAAGATTCATGCCCACTATGGGCTCCTTCCATGATTGCTTATGCATTTTGCTAGGTCCTTTTGGAAAAATGGGTCGATTCTTCTTCCCATGCTCATGTTAGAGCTTACTGGAATCTAGTTTCTTCCATATAGTCCTCTTTGACTGAGCCTATGGAGTTTGTAGGACTGATCACAAGAGACTAGGAACTGTGAGCAAAGCCAAGTATCCTATTGTAGTGCATATCCAAATCCTCAAAGAGTTTATCAATTCCTTTGTTATGGGCTTCAATTTTCATTTCCAAAATCACATTTCATCCTAATTGACCTTCATTTGCATGTCCATGCATTGGTTCAAATGCACAATTGTTTGTTGGAGGGCTTCTAATTCACCAGAGAGAGACCTGATGACCCTTCATAATTCTGTCACCCCACAGTTTGCACACCTACTAGAGTGAATGTGATCATCCTCGAGCATGCTAATTTGGAGGAGGGCTTGTAGTAAATCAAGGTCTATGACGCCCCTTCCATTGATAAGAATAGAGTCAAAACAACTACCCTAGTGACTATTGGCCAGACCAACCAAACAATTACATGAAACTCGACATCGAGAGGCCAAACCATATGCCAACCAAACCAAAAACCATTCATATTAATTAGTTCCAACAAATCCCCAATCCCGCACATTTATTGTCCCACTTGCATTAACATTCTCCATCCCATTGTCAATAAAACTCCAACCCTGACCATGCTTGGAGTGTGTGGAGAGTACTAGAGGAGGAGGTGGAATAAAGTCTCGCCGAACCTCGATTTTCACCATATGCTAAAAAAACCATGGATTACTTCTTAAGTTGCGTTTCATGGAATTAAATTAGATAGGGTCACCCCTGTTTTTGGACAATGTTCCCTTGCCCAAAGAAACTTCTTTGTTTTCCATTTCATCCACTTGATGATTGTGGGTTCAGAGGATATGAAACAATTCAATGGATTCAAATTGTGGGTGGAGTCCTTTGATTCTTATTATAATTCTGGAAAGAGGGGAAGTGTGATCAATATTTGCTTTTCCAACTTGGGCAACGATGAGTGAGGAATCACCAAAGGTTATTACCTTAATGATCCCCATGGATCGAAGTCAAACAAGACTTTGAAAGAGAACAAGTGCCTCTACTTGATTCTTTGTTGCCTCTCCCAATCCCCATGCATAGTCTATTTTCATAATCCCTTTGGGATTTGAGATAACCCCCTCGACACCTACCACCCCTTTGTAAGAAATGTCTTTTACAACATATTTGGTTTAATATTTGGGCCTTATTCTTTGCAGCTTCTTAGAAAGTAGGGCCCAATCCTAAATATGAAATCCCAATAAGAGTTTAGCTTAAAAAGGAACGCATAAAAGCCTTTTCCGCATAGATAGTAATATATATGCCCCTTTAGGAGAGGAATCCATTACTTGTGCAACTAATTCTCAATGATTTCAGGGTTTGGACAAGTCACAATAAATCTCATGGCCAATGCTCTCTCCATGAACTCAACACTTTCTTTTTGAGGACATTTGATTGGACTAACAGATCTAGAGTTTGACACATTTTTTAAAAAAATTGCGAGCAATATTAACTTACAATTTTCTAATTTTTTTGGTAGTTAAAATTGCCATTGCCTTGAAGGCTACCACAACCATAAAGGAAATTAGAGGAATCAAATGAGCTTGAAGGCAAGCTATTGGAGAACCCCCCCTCCCCAAACTTTTGTTGAGGAAGACATGGGTGAGGGGAGATAATTCAAGTAGACATAAACTAGAAGAGAAACTAATCTTAGCAAACAAGTCCTTGCTCTTCAATATTACTCACAAGCTTATTAGGGATTTCTAATGACGAGGCTTGAATAGAACATAGGGGTTGACTTAGGTCCATAATATAGTTAAACGGAATTGAATTGCACCATTAAGACACATGCCCACTCTACCTTGGGAGTTGGGATAAGTTCAACCCTTAACTTTAAGTGCCCCCATGGCTACTCCAAGGTGTTGAAAAGCTCATGCGAATATAACCTTAATATATGGTGAGAAACTCCTCACTCCACATTGTTTGTCCCATTCCTACTAGGCTTTTGTAAGGACATGCCCTAAAGAGAACACAGAGTGAGTTGGGGTTTACAATATGGTTATGCGAACCTTTAATGGACCATTTAGATGCATGCCCACTCTATCTTGGAGGATGCAAGTCATGCACCAACATAAGTTCGAACCCTACTTTTGGGTGCTTCTATGGCTACTCCATAGAGTTGGAAAGCTTGTGGAATTTGATCCTTGGTTTATGGTGATAAACTCTTTCCTCTCCACCCTTAATTCAGATGCCATTGAACATAAAAAAAAAAAAACCTCAATATTCTTTAAGATATGATAATCTCTACATCAATTCTTTTATTGAATACTTATATGTAATAATAAATATCTAAATATACTAAATTAACACTTTAAATATTTTTTACAATTTTAAATTATTTTATTAAATACATATACATGTGATAATAAATACTCAAATATACCCTATTAACATTTTGAAATAATTTTTACAATTTTAAAATCTTAATTTTTCATCCTCTTGTTCCTTCCTTCTATTCACCACTTACATATTAAGAGTAGGCAACTTTCGAGTTGATCGATATTGTCCGCGTAATTGGGCCAAATAGATCCCATGTCTGTTACCGACAAACATTTTAATGATCAATATATGTAGTGTGATCAATATGTGATACAGGAACATTCAAA
This sequence comes from Picea engelmannii, assembly GCA_009831015.1. Classification (NCBI taxonomy): domain Eukaryota; kingdom Viridiplantae; phylum Streptophyta; class Pinopsida; order Pinales; family Pinaceae; genus Picea; species Picea engelmannii. The sequence goes on from ML791606.1 coordinate 17,256, forward strand.
TGGTGAATAAAATTCTAGATTTTGAACTATAGAATCCACGCACTTACGTTTCTGCCAATTGCCGACTTTCGATCTATCATCTCCACTCACAGAGAGGATTGAAGAACTATTACCAACAACTCGTAGTTTTCCAGACGGAGGAGGGTGTCGAGGGCAAAGTGTTTGCAGGCATGGAAAATAGGAACTCAAGTAAAAGCAGCAAGGAGTCTGACGGTAGGAGGAGCAGTAGGGACATTGTGCCCGAGGTCTTCAAGATAGTCAGCACTTGGTTACCTCAACGAGACGTCTGTGCTCTGTTAAGAGTCAGCCCATGGTGCCGTCAACTCCTGGAATCCCATCTCCCTCTGTGGAAGGTATTACTATCTATCTCCCTATTTTCCTTCCCAACAAAAATGCCCATAGTGTTTCATAGGATATTTACATTAGCATAAATCCATCTAACCCCGGGGCAGATAGGTTGAATATCTAGAATTCTAATTTTTCCCATCTAAACCCAAGTCTGATATGCACCTCGAGCTTTTATATCTAGAATTCCAATATTTTGATATGCCCGCTTGAGATAGTCATCGATCAGCGGGTCCTGGTGGGTCTGGTTCATATTTGACATGCTCACTATTTGATACGAACTTGAGCAATGCATACACCTGAATATGTACATTAAACCCGGGTTTAGATGGGTTTGTACTTGTGTCTATATTCTATGCACCTAATACACCATTTAAATTCAATACTCCTTTACACACAAACATAAGTATTGATGGAATCCCTACCCCGCCTGGTCATCTCTGAGTGCAATTAGCCTATTGTTTACTCACGGTCTAATGTATACCCAGTTAGCAGGCCGAAAATATAGATTATAACACAACAACTGCCTTCCATTAGTGTGGCAATGGTGGTTTTTCATACTAACTTACATTGTTTATTAACAAGGTCAGCACAGCATACTGCTGGTAACTTGTATGTGCATTGTGTATTTGAAGATTTTAAAGATGAGTGCTTCCCGGTTTGATTTACTCATTATATTTTGAAGAATGGGTTCAGATTATCTCAACTCGTTTGCAGTTTGTGTTTTTGAAATCTCGGGTCTGGATACATTAATGTTGTTGGCCTCATGAAGTTTCTATGTTTCGTGGAAGAAATAGTTGGACATATACATTCAGAATAAAGCCTCGGAAAGAGTTGCTCAATAGGTTTTCTGGTTTAATGAACAACTATAGAGTTAGACTAGAAATTTGAGTAGCCTAAAAATTTATTAGGCTGAGTGCTAATGTAGCGACATGTGATGGTTGTCTATAGTACGTCACTTCATTGTGTTTTGCCAAGATTAAGGATCCTGGATTAGTCGAAGATGAAAGGATTGGACTGAGTGTGTTGGGGAGGCATTGGAAGTTCTCTGCTCGTGGTACAATGGGTGCCTGCCCAAAAATCAAGGAGATGCCTTAGGTGGGTTACATCCATTTCTACCTTTTGCATTTGTATCACCATCTGCTTTATAGATTTGCACAAATTAGAAAGTAGTCAAACCGTGTGAAGCTTCTTGTAAGCTGGGCATTATTAATAAAGCATTAGTCCTTTTCTTCAAAATGAAAAACAGTATCTCCACTCTTATTGGACACGACTTTATGTCAATTATCAGACAAGACTCTATGTCCCAGTTTGAAAGATATGTGGCTTATGTGGTTTATCATGTTCAGTTTAAAAATGAGGTTTTTGATTGGGGGAGGGTAATTTGGAATGAAATTACACACCAACTTGTTGAGTTTCGAAAGACCCAGAGGTTTTTGTGGCTTCTTACTTGATCTATGCCCTAGTAGTTGTTGACTTTTGGTGCTCCAAAAGTGTTTTCACCTAGATAGGTGAATGCTTCATGTGATGTAGAGGGCTTGTGGTCCCCTAGCCTCTTTGGTGTATTTTGGTTGACTTACATTTGGAGGGCTTAGTGGGTGTAAGCTTACCTTGGGATATGTGCTAGGGAGGTGCACTTTTCGATGTAGTGGTTGGTACACATGTGGTGGTTTGACATCTTCTACAAGGGCACACTTGTTGAGAAGGATGGGTGCTTGCCAGCTTGGACATGTTGAGTGAAAACCTTGGAGGAGGGCATCATGCACAAAGCCCTAGGAGCATTAGGGCCACCTTGCATATATGTCGAGGAGGAATGCTTGAGTTGAGGAGCCATTGTTGGAGGACGCACTATCTTGCTTAAAAGAGTGTTTGACATGTGGACATCTTCACTTGGAGGACGCACCACCTTGGGGGTTGTACAAAGTTACAAACCCTATTCTGCCATGCAACATTCATGCTTATCGTAGAGCTCCACTCGGGGCATTGTTGTTGACATAGCCTAGGGTTTACTTGTGAACTTGGTCCATGTATTATTGTTGGCTTCCCTGACCTAATCATATATAAATGGAGAGTGCCTTTGTTATCACTTCCATTGTGTCTTAGAGATGTGATAGTTAGTGTGATGTTAGCTATGTGAAGGATCTTGGAAGAATGTCTATTTACTCTTGTATCAAGGATAGTGCTTGTGGGATGCACGTGCTAGGGTTCCTTGGCTTGTGAGATGCAAGTGAAGAGTATGTGAAGCTTGTGTGATGCAAATGCTTGAGGTTGGATATTTGGTATGATGCTAGCTTGTTGTTGACTCTTGAGCTCCTTGGAGAGGCTTGTGTAGCTTGGTGGGATGCCTTGTTAGGCCTTGTTATTGTTGGTTAGGGTTTGCAGTGATTGTGGATGCCCTAGCTAGGGTTTGGGAATCTTTGGAGGTCTCCTTGTTTGGGATGAGCTGAAAGGGCTTGTTGTACAAGCTTAGGATGGTTGAGGTACTGTACTTTATCTTCATTATTGTGATAATAAGTTGTACCATTATTGTCCTAAATTCTATATTTTCAGATCTGATTTTATTGGTTATTGTGCAAGTTTCATGGCTGTTTTGATATGTTGATTTATTGGGACAGCAAAGCTGAAATGTTGAGTGATCTGGCATGCCTTAGATGAAAGTTGAAACTTCAGATCTGAAATTTGTTGTTATATTTCTGTTGTCAATGAATGCAATTTTCAGATTTACTTTCTTGATTAGATCATGCCCTAAGGGCTGTTGTATAGGTCTAGTGTTGAAGTATTTTGTGATGTTTATCTACATGACCTTGCCTAGATTAGTGGTGGACAGATTTGAGATATTTGCTGGGGTATTTTTGAATATTTCAGTTCCGTGCTAAGGTTGGAAGTTCTTTGATAAATCAATTAGTTGGGAGTTGGACAATTTTCTCCCCAAACATTATATGCTTAGTGTGTAAAATGCTCCCCTTCTTCAAATTGAGTTATCCTCACAAGTGGAGGCATCATTGCTAGTAGTTTTTTTCATACCACCATTTGTTGATCACTTGTTAAAATGCATGTAGAATATTATGTTGTATAAAAAGATAATGTCATTCTTTGTGTTTTTATAAAATTGTTATTTGTCCTCTCCTATTTATTAGAGTCATTTGCTTAGACATACTCTGGTGACTAAGTTTCATTGTCATTACTCTAAACTCTCAACCTTGAAAGAGAGAGAGAGAGCATATGTATTACAACTAATATAGGTTTAATGTCTGCAAGAATACAGGTCCTAGATTTGCGGGAAATGAACAATGCAGGTGAACGGCTGATTGCAGCTCTTTCACTGGTTTGTTTTGAACTTATTATATTATTTCACAACATTAGCATCTTAGCTATTTATTCAGTTCCCTAAGAACTTTTTTTCTCTTTGTCGCCAAATTGTATTCGTTTTCTAGAAGGTTTTATTTTCTTAAATTGAATTCGATACATTAATGCATGAAGAATTACAAATTGAAGCACATGTTGTATAACGTGAATCATATATTTTGCAAGAAATTATAACTTTCTTTCAACTATGGGAATTCTGCAAATTGGTCAGATAAAAACTTAGAACAAAATTATCTTATGTCAGTGATGTTATTGACAATCATCTTGCTCAACGAGACAATGCATTTCATTTCTATTTTCAGCTTTAAAAATAATATAGGTTCTAGAAAATCTTTTCTTTCCCATGAACCTCATTTACCTTGAAAACTTAGTATTCTGCTGATTGCATATTCTAGTTGGCATAAACGATCATGGAAAATGTGCTCTAGTTGTGTTATAATTCCATCCTGCCTTGTGGATATGCTTGGATCCATTTTGGATTTAGATGCATTTCGGATGCATCAAAGACCTGTCATGAGCTGTATTAAAATGAATACAGTATGAGTTCCTTGCTGATTTGTCTGACACAGTCCTGTGATGAATCTATCAAAAAATGAAAATACTAAAAAAAGAAAAAGAAAAAATAAAGCCTATGTCAACAACAATACACAGCAATAGCCCAATATAACATATTTTTCAAAGTTAGATAAAGCAGCAGGCGATTTTCATAGTAATAGGAATATTGTCAAGGTAGGTTGCATTTAGAGCTGTGAAGGATGATTTTTCACCTAGGATGCTATCTTTAAATAAAAGGATGTTTTCCAGTTCCCATGCTTTTTTGGAGGGCCATAGTTAGCCTCCACCTAGTCAATCATTCTCTACGACCTCCACTTCCTTAACCAGTCGACAACATTTCCTTGGCAAATCAGCTACCTTTCACCAAATCTTCTGCTTGAAACTCTTTAAAGTTGCTTACATTCGACGGCTGTTCCAAGGGAGGGTTACATGTTTCAGTTTGTGAGTCCATAATGGCTGCGCAATAGATACACAAGGACAAATAGAAACTCTGCTTGAATTTGCTGTGACTTTCAATTGTTCTATGTTGTTGTGGTGTCCCAAGAAGGTGAATGTGACATAGCATACATCATGCATGGATTTGTTAAGTGATTTCTGCGAAGAAAATGAATATCATACAATCTGATTTAGCATTTCAAGAATTAAACTCCATAAATATCAAGCATTAAGAAAATTTGCAACAATATGATCAGAGAATTAAAAGGCTAATTGGTAAATTACCTTTTGTCCTGTCAGAGGAAGAGAAGAGTTATTGGTTTCTATCCTGTTTGATACTACATATCCAGATACATTTACATAACACCGCCTCTCACAACACTACTCGATATATAACAATGAGATCGTGTGAGGGAGATGGATTAGATGGAAAAGGATATTGCTGATTGATCTTCAAAATTGCAATGAAAGCTAAAGGAAATACAAGTTCAGATGGAAGCCACTGCATTATTCCAAAACTTTTTCAAGTTTTTCAGATGCTTGGAACAATCCTCCAGCCATATCTCCAAGTACTATGATAAAAACAAGTGTAATAAGTTTTTACTTTCTTACAATTTGTTTCTTTCATTGAGGGTATTGTTTTTCTAATTCCTAGCAATGAGCACAATAGATTTTCTCATCTTTATTTAGTTCTCTTTTCTTATCTTTATTCAGTACTCGTCAAGAGTACTAAATAAAAATAAGAAAATCTGTTGTGCTCATTGCTAGGAATTAGAAAAACAATACCCTCAATGAAAGAAACAAATTGTAAGAAAGTAAAAACTTATAACTCTTGTTTTTATTATAGTACTTGGAGGTATGGCTGGAGGATTGTTCCAAGCATCCGAAAAGCTTGAAAAAGATGTGGAATAATGCAGTGGCTTCCACTGTTCATGTGATTTGAACAACATTGCACAAGGGGTTTCATAGCCCAATTGGCTTGTAAATACAAAACCCCTATTGGAATGTTTTTGTTATCGTTGATGTGGCTATAATATATATAATAAGTGGTGTCCATTTTCAGTGCCTGACATTATTACAATATGCCATTTTTTTCTTCTTGTTTTAATTAATTAATTTATTTTATACATGAAATACATATCCTAGGGAAAGCCAGCAGGCACTTCCCCTCATTCCGAGGATGGTGCCCAAGGTAAACTGGATTCCACAGAAGATGGAGGCTTTGTCAACATAGAACAACAATATACTCACTAAGAGCTCAACATGTCACTTGCGGGAATTGAACCTGGGTGGGGAGGATAACACTCCTCACTAGTTCCCAGGCTAGACCTAATTGACGGACAATATGCCAATTGTGTGAAATGATATTTCATGTTATTGAGAATTGCCCAAAGTTGTTGCACAAAGTTATGTAAATTTTCAGACCCCAACCCGGTTTCAAGTCTCACTGAGACACATAGTTAAATGCCCAAATTACGTTGCACATTTATTACTGCAAATTAGTAAGCATGAAATTAAATGCTCAAAACTGAAACACAAGAAGTCTGCTACAACACTTTAACCAGAAATAAATCACACACAGAAAATTCAACACAGAGATTTGGTCTACAAATTCAGACCCTAGAAAAACCCACAAAGGGGAAAACCAGTGAGAGAGGGGAGGCTTTTATTATTCAGAGAAATGAGAGATATTTACAGCAGTCATCTTCAATAATTAATACACACACTTATCTCGTTTTCCGTGCATAAACTCAGCATAGAAAATAGTGCCAAAACTGCTCTTCGATGTCTCACTGCTGCTGTTGTACTTTGCCTTGATTTCTATACTCAGAAATCTGTACAATATGGTCTCACTGCTGCACTGTACTTTGCCTCGATTTCTGTGCTCAGAAACTACCTTGGAATTCATGCCACAATTTGCTGATGTGGTCTCTCTCCCAACTCGACTCTCTCAAGCTCTTGTTCTCTCAAACTCTTGGAATGAATGAATGAGGGCGCCTTAGTCTCTGTGTTAGAATATAATGGATGTGCTTGTTTTACCATTGACAATATCTCTATTATCACCCAACCATAGGTCGAAGCCACCCTCCGAGCACCTTAACCTTGACAAAGAATCACTCTGGAAGCAAACCCCAGGCTAGATAGCCAAACAAAGGGTAGCGCACCTTTCCCCAAGGATAGCGCACCAACAAGATCTGATCAGATAGTCCAAACCCTAGCCAAGAGATAGTCCAAGCCAAACGTGATCTGCTAGTTGCAGCAGCTGCAATGGCAACTCTCCTCAAACATGCACACAAGACTGGGCACTGCAGTGCGCACAAGTGCAACTCTGCAATTCTGAGACTGCCTGCCAGAATGAGAACTGGCCTCCTGTATTTATACTAATTCTGGCTAATTGCCTGGGCCGACTTCTCATTCTGGGTATCTGTCTGTTCAGTATATTATTATTTCTTTTGACCGACTTCTTCTCTTGGAGGCCAATAACCTAATATAAATTATCTTCTTGAGCCGACAAGTCTTCTAGGGTTATTAGCCAACTCATTAGGGTTTCTTCTTGCTTC
>ML791606.1:38033-53161 GCA_009831015.1 Picea engelmannii
AGCTTGATAGCTGTGACGTAAAGCTAGTCTTGTATTATGATGAGCCAACCTTGTGCTGTGATGATGATGTATCAGTTTTTATACTAATACATATTGATGCAGATGATGATGGCATTCCTTTGAGATTGCCGATGTTGCCGATGAAGAAAACTTCCGACGATTTATAGATACGCCAGTCAGTGTTCCAAGATGATATTGATGTTGCTGTCCTCTCACCCACTTGATACTGTTGATGATGTTGTCCTCTCTCTCTCGCATGATGCTGCTGAAGAATACCCTTCTTGTTAAGGGGGAGTGTTGAAATAATGTAACTGCAAAGAGTATTCTTATTATTATTTGATATATTATTCATAGGATCAATCCCCATTGTGGATTGATCATGTCGATTATTGTAATAGGACCAAATCCCCTTTTGCGGATTGGTCAAAAGACAATTGTAACAGGCAGAATAAGAAGTCGGCCCCAACAGATATTAAAAAGGCCCAGAAATATAATAAAGGTGGGTTTACCCACCTAGTTTGAGAAGTCAGCCATGCCAGTGAAGAGACACTTCACACTTGCCAGACTTGTATAAATAAAGAGGCCAACGCCTCACTTAGACACACAACTCACTTGCTCATTGAGAGACAAGTTTCGGATCTGCTGCTGGAGAAGAAGGAGAGAGAGAGTGGCACATATCTGGGAGAGGACTTTCTGTATTAATTTAAGAGATCTCTTGGCATTGTATTGGCTATCTATATTAAGGAAGTTTTGCTGGGTTTGCTTCCCCTAGAGGGTTTCCCAGGATAAATGCTGTGTCTCTTGTGATTGTGTATTTCTTAGTGATCTCGGATTATGCTATTGTTATCTAATGAAATGCAAACATCTATAATAATGGCTTAAACATTAACCAATATTGCATATGTTGTATCCTTTTGATGTATAAATATTTCATGAGCAAAGTGTTCTTTATGATGATAAATGCTAAATGGTGAATGATCTGATTTTATTTTCAGCAATAAACTCCTAGATTAAAGTGTTTTTCTTTCTTAGCTTAGAAAATCCTTAGATTTATTTTATAGGGACTAACCCCCTTGGCTTTGCTAGGAGTTGGCCTAGACGGAGGAGTTGAGGATTAGGTGACAACACCTTGACTCGAGACTTTCCCCCAAGGACACACCAAGTGGATTGAAGGTTTCTTCCACGATAACCTAGGTGTGTATTAGGACGGCAACACATACTATCATCTTATCACAAGCTAGTACAACTCTCCAATCTCTCCAAAACCCTAGCTAGGGAAAACCAAGAAAACCTTAGCTCCACCAAAGATTCTTCACAACCTAGCATCAACACTAGCAAGCCTCCTTGGAAAGATGTCTTCTCTTCTTTTCTTCAACAAGTAGCACCCTAAGGTTTATCACCAAACCCTAACTCCTTGCCTCCTTAGGGTGGAAACCCTAATCCTAAAAATCTCCAAGAATCCTTCAAAAGCCCTTGTGCTCTAAGACAAAAGAGATGATATGATGAAGAATACACTTGAAAGAGAGACTAGTGCGCTACTCTCCTCACATCTCTAACACAAGATGATTATAAATAGAATGAATGAAAGGACTCTCTCCTTCCTCTATTTATATGAGAGGTAAGAGAGGCCAACAATATAAAGGGGGCCTAAACCTCTACAAGCAACCTATTGAACAGAAGTAGGCCCACACATGAAGCGCTCTTCTCCAAGGGTACACATGTGAAGCTCCAATGTGATGTCATACACAGGAAATGCTCCAGTGCAAGGGCGCTCCACATGATGGGTCCAATGCTCCTCCTACAAGCCTCCAAGGACTTGAATTCTCCTCCTAAGCCATGTGTTCCACTAGGTCCACTCCACTTGCATGAACTTTGTCGCAACCCAGGCATCCCCAAGTCAACTCCATGCCTCCAAGCAAGCATCCAAGCTACCCCATGCTGTCTAGGGCTCAACACCATCCTTTTGTGTGGCTAGTTAGCTTGGTGGGATGACTAGGCCTTTGTATTACTTGTTAGGGTTTGCTATTACTTGTGGATGCCCTAGCTAGGGTTTGGAGAGGATTGGAGAGTCCTAGCTTGTGAGAAGCTTGAAGAACTATCTTGTACTAGCTTGTGATAAGCTATTGGTATGTACTTGTTATTTCATTTTCATGTATAGATGATGTACACTTTGCTCTCCAAACATTGTGTACTTGCAGATCTAGTTTTCAGCTTATAATCTTCTGGTGAATGAGTAGTTTCTAGGGCTTTTTGGTATGCTGATTTGTCATGAACAGCTAGCCAATTATATTGAGTGATTTGACAAACATGTAGAAGCTAAGTGCGCAGATTTATGGCTGTAAAAAATCTGTTGTAATTATGTATTTTCACATCTGTTATATGTTGGGATTTGTGCCCTAATGGCTGGAAATACATTCTTGAAGTACAATTTTTTGGTGTTTATTTTCTTGGGATTCCTTATGTATTTGGTTGGAAAGGAGTGAAATATATATTGCTTTAATTTATATTTAAGATTCAACCTTAAGATTGAAAGTTCAAAGGAAATAGATACAGGGAACCTCAAAGTGGAGGTAAAATTTCTGAACTTGCATTAAGCAATGTTTTCTTGAAATTTCCACATTAGCAACACTCTAAATTATTCAATACTCCCTCTAAACCCAACATCCAACAACTTATGCTAACATGTACTCCTCTGGCAACTATGCATTTCCACAAACTACTAATGAAAGAACATTCTGAGAAGTTAGAACCGATGTTGCACTTATCGTTATCGGGAATTTATTGCCGGGGGTCCAAAATTGAAATTATCGGGGAAAATAACGAAAATTATCGAGAAACTTTAAAAAATACAAAATAATATTTTTTTTTTCAAATTTTTAAACTTCTAAAGCAACATCAACATCAAACAAACACATTGTCACATAAATATGAAAATAAAACTGCAATATAATATGTATAAGATGTCAAGTGGTCCATCAAACATCGATACTGAAATACGATATCTGTCTTGACTCCCGAGTCATAATTCTTGGAAGGATAATACAAAATCACATCAAAACAAATATAAATGTATCTCATGAGAATCTAGATACTACAAGCCTACAAGGCTAATCATGATGCACTAAGATATCAACGATTCCCTCTAGCCCTTTTACGGCCAAAGGTCACCATTGGCACTTTTCCTCTAGAAGTAGTAGGTGGACGTGTTCAGGCGGAGCCTAAGGTGGAAGGTGCAACTCCCAGGGATAAGGTGGAAGATGGAGTGGGATGTCTTCCGCCTCTTCCCCTAGTTGGTAGTCTCTCTAGACATCGTGGCACTGGATTTGGCAAACTCTCAATGCCCTCTTGCTCCAAATCTGTCTCTCCTGGAAGTGGAACATCCTATGATAACTCCTCCTCCAAATCATCAACATCATGCTCCAACCACTCAGGTGCCTCATCGATGACAGGCCTCTCGGCCTCCACCCTCCACGGACTCGTGGTGTCAAGCGCATCCAATGAAATGGCATCCATGTCGGGTACTTTGTTTATCTGCCTCACCCACAACCTGATATTGTAGTAGACATAGACCATGTCATCGAGGCGGTGGACATCTAACCTGTATGAGGGCCAATTTGTAGTTAGAGGATGATGTCCCATGGGCATAAATTAAAATTAATGAAATTGTAAAAAACTAAAATTTTAATAACTTGTTGCGCTTCTTGGAGTGTATCTTTTCAAAGAAACTCAAGTTGCACTCACACCTTGAAGAGCTGCAAGTTTGACTCAACACCCAAATGGCAAGTTTTTGCAACTTTGGAACTCTTCTGCCATAATTTTTCCACCAAACATCTACAACAAATAAATGGAAAGGAAAGACAACAAATTCTATTTCCATTGAGTAACTCTGTAACAAATGTCAAATAGATAAAAAGGAAAGACATTGAAATTTGAAAGTTTGAAGCAAATTTTACTTGTAGCTTACCTGGCATCCTAGCGATCCGGTCTTGGATAGCCATATCATACCCAAATGTCCTAGCACTGAGCTTATAGATCTCAATTTGTTTGGAAATCTCTAAGCGTTTAGCAGGAGTCTGTTGAGATTTGGGTACCTTGGAAAGTGGTCCCCTTGTGGTTTTGGGCCTCTAACCACAAGAGAGAGATGTTTGTACCATTGTGCCATGTACTTTATGTCTAATTTCACTTTGACTTAGGAGATTTAAGTCAAGCTTGGGTGCCTCCTTCGATGGAGGGCTCATGGAAGCTTAGACCCTCTTTATTTTGTGGTGGTTGTTTTTGCTTGGAGGAGGGCGCACACATAGCAGGCACTAGCTATGGTTGGACGATCGCAGATCTGTCAGTTTTAGTGGAGAGGTAGCACACAATTGGTTGTTTGTGTGCAAGGGTTTCTTCATCTGAGGTCCTGAGGTCAAGGGCGCATTGTTTCAGTGGGATAGAGCAACAAGGGAAGAGGGCATACTAAGCTTGGGTGCATTTCTCTTCTTGGAACTCCAAAGCATCTCGAGAGGAGTTGCTATTGTATCAGGATCCATCATATTTTTATTCTTGTTGTATCTCATTCTTTAGACACCACTTATATATACTTTCATCCTAAACTAGTTTTCCCCGGGGGGGTTTTATCTAGGGTCACGTTGACCAAAAATACCTGTGTCCAATTTCATGCATGCTTATCTGTGTAGATCGACATTTTAAAGTTGTAAAGATCCGAGGAGTGTTATTTGTTTTGAGTATATTGCATGTGCTAACCATTGGTATGAAAACACTTGCAAGGGCACCTCAAACGAACACTTAACCATAAAAATTATGAGTAGAAAGTTACTTGACTGTTTACTGTCCTAAATCAACAACAAAGGATAGTTTTGGAGTGTAAACTTAGAGCCCAACATCAGGTCAAAGACAGATCTGTTGGGCAGCTTCATAGTACCTCAGTTTTCTTCAGAGTCAACACCATCCTCTGAACACATTGGAAAAATCCATCCATAGCCTCTGCATCAAAGCCTAAATCCACATGCATAAGAGTATGCGGGGTTGAGGTAGAGCCATGCTGTATGAATCAGGCGACGGAGAGTGTTGTTCCATCGCTCATCAATCACACTCCATATCTCAGCTCGTCTAGTGAATCCCTCTTCTCCCTTGTCCTCATTAGTGTTACCAACATTGCGATAATATTGCAATGTTGGCGATATTATCTTCAAAATCAGGGTCGGCGATATTTTCCGATATTTTCTTTCTTACAACATTGTTTTTCATTCTTACGACATTTTTCCAATATTTTCCGATATTTTCCCTGATGTTGCTGATTTTTCGTTTTCAGACCCTCGCCGATATTGTGTCGATGTCGATGTTTGCAACACTGGTCCTCATAGTATTGATAGATAACTTCCTTGGCCCTATCCATGGCCTCATACAAGTATCCCATTGTGGGCTTCTCACCATCATCCAAGCAAAGAACCTTTACCAAAGGTTCACTGACAACACACAACTCTTCCACTCCCTTCCAAAACCTTTCATCGTGTCTCACAAGTCGGGCTATGGATTGCCCATCCACTTTAGTCCTATAGACATAAGACTTCCACTCATTTGACAGACACATCCTCTGCAACTCCAACATAGATTTATGGAGAGACTGAAGAGAAATGAAGCTAGTCGCAAAATGCGTGATAGCGGGATGAACCAACTCGTTGTTCCTTGTGAACTGTCTCATGAGTGTAAGAACACACACACACACACACACACACACACACACATATTGTAACACCCTGAGCCGACTCAACAATTTCCTTGATCCAAGGAATTTCTCCCATGTCCTCTATATCAAATCAATGCAATGGGAAACACAAGGAGTCCAACATAGGCTCCGATACCTCTCCATGAGCAACTTGCCAACAACAACATAATTGGCGGCATTGTGCATAATGACTTGGACAACAAATTGCAGACCTATCTCCTGGATGAAATTATCCAACAACTCACATAATAACTGTGCATCTTTAACATATGCAGATGCATCGATAGATTTGATAAACATTGTCCCCTTGGGACAATTAACCAAGAAGTTGAGAATGGACTTGCCCTTCCCATCTGTCCAACGGCTTGACATAACAGTGCATCCTGTAATCTCCCATGATTCCCTCAGCTCACCCAATCTCTTTGTGCAATCGGCCTTTTCCCCTTGAAGGAGAGGCTCAATAGATTTGATAAACATTGTCCCCTTGGGAAATTAACCAAGAAGTTGAGAAAGGACCTGCCCTTACCATCTGTCCAACGGCTTGACATAATAGTGCATCCTGTAATCTCCCATGATTCCCTCAGCTCACCCAATCTCTTTGTGCAATCGGATTTTTCCCCTTGAAGGAGAGGCCCTCTCAGTTCATTATAAGTAGGGCCCTTGTATCCTGGACCAACAATAGCAACAACTTCAAACATGGAGTGGTAGAATGGGTTCTTGGCAATGTTGAATGGTATGCCACTCCACAGGAAACATTTTGCCACAAGCTTGTCGGCCTCCTCCTTCTCCTTTGTTTTCACCACCGACCGAATAGAAGGTTGCCCCATAGGCACTGACCTCGGCACAAAGAAAGGTGAGGATGCCGAGGGCCTAGGCATTGTGGAATGTGAATCCGAAGATTGGAATTCCCCCACTCTTGAGATGCTTGTAGATCTATTTGCAAGATCAAGCTTGAATTCTTCCCTTTGCTCTCTCCTCCCACCCATTGCAAAAATGGATTGATTTGCAATGTGAACAATTTTTGGGGTAGATGGTGGGCAAATCCCCACTTCATTCCCTGGGATTTTGGCAAGGTGGTATTTCAAGCGACTAATGCCGCCAAACATTTCCATACCACATAACTTGCAATTCAACCTTGTTTTGTTATGGCCATCATAAGGTAGACCGTACTCCCACATTGGGTCCAATGGCTTTGGCATTTGAAATGTGTGGATCATTGATTACATTTGTAAACCTATGGGACAAAAAAAATGGGGGAAATTTATAATCTAAATCCACAAAAAAACTTAAAAAATGCTAAAATTAACTACCATAGCTACATAAGTGTCAAATCCTCCATTAAAAAGGGGCAAAACTAGGTATATCTAATGGACATTGCAAACCCTATACTAAGTCTAAAAAAACAAAGAAAATGAGGGCATAATTTTGTTCACATACCTAGTTGAATGGATATGGTAGATTGGAGTAGATCCCCACTCCACAAATGCTTACTTGATGGCAACAAAATCTACGGATTTCCCTTTGTTTGCTTGATGGAAAATGGTTACAATACCATTAGAGCTCAAACCCCCTAACCAATGTTTGCAAAATGACAGAGTAAAACCCCAAAATTGGATTTATAACCCAAAAAGTGCTCGGATTTTTAGCAGGGCGATGATTTCCATCGACCCGCGATAATATCGGAAATTATTGCGATAATTTCAATATATTGTAATTATCGCGATTAATTGCCCCGATATTATCGCTGAGGGTTGGTTTGGCAATATTATTGCTATAAATTTGATAATATCGCAATACGTGCAACACTTAGAACTACATGCAACTTCCTCCTCTTTCATTCATCGAAACTCCCTATACGTGCTCCTATAATATGTTTGCAATCTCTTTCACTATGGAAATAAAAATTTCTAGCTTAGCTACAAATTCAGCATAACCTTCAATAGACACCCTTGATGGTTCCTTAATTCTTGGAGGCTATTAGAGACCCTTTTCCTAGTTACCTATTTGTATTATACTTGTTAGTTCCATCCTTTTCCTGGTTATGTTTGTAGATTTTTGAGGAACTATGAGGGCTGCCCAACAAGTCTATCTTTGACCTCTTGTTGGGCTCTAAGTTTCATCAATCAAATTTGTCCTTTGCTGCGTTTCAGGACAGAAAACAGGTCTGCTCAAATCTGCCAATAAACTTCCCTCAACTGATGGATATATGCTCTTTTAAGGTGCCCTTGCAAATAGTTTTAGTAACCGAATGTTAGTACATGCAAACCTCAAAACATATAGCACTCCTCTAGGATCTTAACAAGCTCCTAATGCTGATCTAAACACTAAGCATACATGAAAATTGAACACAAGTATTTTTGGTCAACACGACCCTGGATAAACCCCCCCCGGGGAAAACCAGTTTAGAATGAAAGTATATATAAGTGATGTCTAAAGCATGAGATACAACAAGTAAGCAAATACAATGGAACTTGATACAATAGCAACTCCTCTCGAGATGCTTTGGATTTCCAAGAAGACATGCGCCCAAGCTAAGTGCGCCCTCTTCCTTTGTTAGCAATCTCACTGAAACAATGCGCTCAAGCTAAGTGCGCCCTCTTCCTTTGTTACCAATCTCACTGAAACAATGTGCCCTTGATCCTCTTTGCTCTGATGAAGAATCCCTTGCACACAAACAAGCTGTTGTGTGTTACCTCTCCACTGAAACTGACAGACCTGCGATCGTCCAAGTACTGCTAGTGCCTGCTAAGTGTGTGCCCTTCTCCTCAAGTGCGCCCTCCTCAAAGATAGAACATACACTACAAATAATAGAGGGCCTAACCCTCCATGAGGCCTCCATGAAAGGAGGCGCCCAAGCTTCCCTCATCCATAGCCTCTATCCTCATCCTCTTGCTGCTCTCCCATTTCTCTTGGTGAACAAACAAAGGAACAAGCCTCACTTGGCCCCTTGTGCCCCTCTTGAACCATCATAAGGAAACCTAAAAGATGAATGGCTAGGATCACTCCAAGCCATCTTTAATTAAAGGTTGAGATCTCTCCAAAAGAATCTCACCTCAAAACCCACTATGGGTTAGGTTCCCTAAGTTCACTTTATGTCCCTTCATTCACCCACTTAGTGAATAAAATGTCACTTTTGCTTTAAGTGACAAAATTTCACTTTTGACTTAAATCTCCTAAGTCAAAGTGAAACTAGAACATAAAGGTAAAATACAAGGTACATAGTCTCCCCCTTTGTGTTTAGAGACTCACAAACACAAGGGGACCAGTTTCCAAGGTACCCAAATCTCAACAATGTTTAAACTTTATATGATACTGAGCGTGGTTGCTCTAAAAAACAATGTATCATCATCCATAGTGGCAACACAATTTTCTTCATTAGAATTAGTGGAATTTTTCTCGTCTTGGCTACTTTTAATAGATACTCAATTCTGAGATGAAAAGGTCATCGTTTGCACTTGTCAATTATGATTTTTAAAATTATTTCATAAAGGAAAATGCTTTTTTTGGAATATGCTTCTAAATTTCTATGATTAAAGTAATCATGTAAAAGCATTTTACAAACAAAACAAAAAAAAATGTGCGACAATACATTGTGACCATGAGGCAAAATCAGGGATGCCCCACTCTAATCTAGATCCTTCATAACTACTTGTAACATATAAATTGACCAATGGCCATTAAACATTAATACCGTAATTTCCAATTTAAGGCCTAGAATGGTGAACTAGAGCAATAAATGACCATTATCATGTAGTAACCAAGGCAATAAAAGCAAACAACCCACCAATTTCTGCATCTGCCACTACCATGGCAACAAAAGGTGGTGGATCATCATCATTATGCTTTGAGGGCCAAGTAAGATATTTAGGAAGATCATTTGGAATTAGGGGTTGCCATCTTGCATTTGCATATTGTTGCGGCTTCTTACCTTCTGAAATGACCAAAGGAATGCATAGGATCTTGTCATTACTAGGTGGGTGCTAGGGCTCATCATGATAACCATGTGTCCAACTTCACCTCCTTGGTTTCCCATGTGTCGATATGGCTGGTTCAGTCCTTGTTGGGATCATTACCAGGGTTGGAGTTGGCCCTAGCTGTGGTACATGACACTCCCTAGATTGTTAGTACCTAAAGGTGGTTGAGGTCCATTGCCACATCCACTCTTGCTTGAATTTATTGTGACAATTTGTGATTGTTGAGTTCTGGTGTACCAAGGGAAGTGGTCCCCTTGTGGTTGTGGGTCTCTAACCACAAGAGGGAAATTTTTGACCCATTGTGCCTTATATACTTTATGTCTAATTTCACTTTGACATTTTCCTAAGTCAAAAGGGTGAAATTTGTCACTTGAGTGAAAAGTGACTATTAATTCACTTTGTGGGTGAATTGAGGGACATAAAGTGAACTATGGAAACTTAACCCAAAGTGGGTTTTGAGTTGAGATWCTTTTTGAGAGATCTCAACTGTGGATTAGATATGGCTTGGAGTGATCCTAGCCATTGATCTTTTAGGTTTCCTTATGATTCCTTAAGAGGGGCACATAGGGCAAAAGGAGGCTCAATCTATTTTTGTCCACTTGGAGAGGAAGAGGAGAGCAATGGAGATGGGAATGGAAGCAAAGGAAGAGGGAAGCAAGGGCGCCTCTTTCCATGGAGGGCTCTAGGAGGCTTTGGCTTCCATTTATTTGTGGTGTTCATACTTGCTTGGAGGAGGGCGCACACCTAGCAGGAAGGTCTTATACTTGGCAGATTGCTGATTGGAGTGTTTTGTTGGAGAGGTAGCACACAAGGGCAGATTTGTGTGCAAGGGTTTCTTCTACAAGGCATTGAGCAGCAAGGGCGCAAGGATAGAGTGGGATTGAGAAACAAATGAGGAGGGCGCACCATGCTTGGGCTCATTCACCTTCTTGAACTTGTATTGCAGCTTGAGAGGGGCTGCCTTTGTATCAGGTTCATTTGTTTCATGTACTTGTTGTATCTCACATTTATTACATCACTTATATAGACTTATATTTCAAACTGGTTTTCCCCGGGGGTTTTTATCCAGGGTCGTGTTGACCAAAAACTCTTGTTTCCTAATTTCATGCATGCTAGAGTTTAGAACAACATTATAATAGCTGTAAAGATCTAGAGGTGTGTTATATATTTGAGCTATGCATGTGCTAACCTATGGGCTACTAAAACTACATTCTAGAGCACCTTAAAAGCATATGTAATCATAACTAAACAGCAGAAAAGTTCCTGAACAATTTGCTGTTATAAAACAGACCTAGTTGGCAGCCTGTTAGGATCTCAGATTTTCTTCAGTGATCACAGCCACTTTTTCCGTCCATGTCAATTTTGTTATGGCATCCTTCTCACTAAACAAGTTGTCATTATACATTTCTAAATACAAAAAACAAAATTTCCATTGTTATCACATGCCGAGCATTATTGATATTGACAATGCATCGTTGCTTGTCTTCAAGGATGGTATATTTCCAAGTAGATGGGGATAGGAAGATATGACCACAAAAAGGCTTGACCTGATTCTAGGCTACTTTGGCATTATGTAAAAACCAAAAAAGGTGTTTAATGGTGTTTTCCTTTCCATAGAAGGCACAGGTTAGATGGGAAATGCCCAAGTAAGTTGGGCACTGCCCAACAACCGGGCTGCCATGTCATCAGGACTAAGCGAACACTGCTTTTTTCAGTTCATGGGGAGTTTTCCAATATTCTAGATTTGAAAGAGCGAGGTTAAGAGGCTAGACTGCAACTTCACATCTTATTGAGCATTAGTTCAATAGGGGACTCGCAACTTGGCCACATTTTGGCATAGACTAACTTGTATCTTCCAGTCTTACCACTAGTTGCATGGGCGCTGAACACTCAACTGGAGAATAAGATTCTTAATTCTTTCCAAATTGAATATCTTTGAAATCTTTAGCCTAAAACTCCCTTTTAGCTGTAACACATGTTATCACAGAATCTAGCACTTGTGCAAAGCCTTCACAAGATGCTAAACTTGCGTACCAGTTGGAAGAAATTGCCACTGTCACCTAGGCAAGTACATCCCTCGTTTTAGTGATGGATAAGGATCCAACACAAGGGAGGCTTCCCTTGTGACCTCAAGGGATCCTATAGCAAGCTGAAGGCAAGTCTATGGCCCCCTATCTTGGTCACTCAATGAGATAGGTTAGGTCTAGGAATGAGGCAAGTTAAAAGAGAGTTTAAACAAGGCATTTGATCGTAGATATGCGTGTGTGAAGTGATCCAATATATTTAATGACCAATACCGAGTCTAAGGGAAGGATAGTGAGCCCCAGAGCACTAGCTATCAAAGAAGAGGGCTGCTGTAATAAAACTTGCAAGAAGGACAATGTATATATCAGCATACAACAGTTTTATAACAGCAGCAAGTAAGTGATGTCAATTTGATGAAATGTAATGCAAGATGTATGTTAAATACCAAGTAAAGGGACATTAAGCCATAGGGCATTGATTGCTGTACTAAAACCTTGAATAGAGACAATAATACTTCAGCAACGGGAGTTTTATAACAGCAGCAAGGAAACTTGCTCTAATTCAAGAATGTAACCATGGAAATTAAGCCCAATACCAAGTAAAATTCCAATGAGGTGTTAGACAATGATTATATGCCAAAGTTAATGTTAAAGCAAGTTAGTTAGATGCAATTTGCTTAAGCCCTAATGGCTGTAGCATACTTTTGTAACAACAACAAGAAATTGTCTTAGAATGCAAATCATTGAGGTAGAATAAGCATGCACATGTAATGAGGTATCTAACTAACAAGTCGCTTTTGAGAGAGAGTTTGTTAGGGTTTGTAACACTTGCGAGCTAAAGACTAGTGCCGTTTTCCTTCTTTGGGCATATGGAGTCAATGCAACACCTTCAAAGGAAGCTAAATTCAAGAGAAGATGTGAAGGTTTTGGACCCTAGGATTATCCCCTCACGAGCCTAGGTCAAACCTCAGAGGAAGAGACCCTGAAGTTTATCCTTTCATAAACCCTAGGTGCTGTCCCAGTTCTTCTCTAGTGTCTAGCAAAGATATTGGATGGAATTAGGTTAAACCCTAAAGTTTATCCTCTCATAAACCCTATGCTTTAACCTCAAAGACAAGGTTAGGGGGATGTCCTCTCACAATCCTTAATTTTATCCTTGTATGCTTCAACAAAATTAAGGTAGATGCAACAAGGGAAGGGGTTAACCACTCTTAATCCTTTCTCAGGGTTTCACAAAATATTCGAGGAAAACAATGACAACATGCAACTATTACCTCTCTAATAGAGCATTCACCAAAATATATCAAGAATACACACTTGAACCTGAAAAAGTACTTACTAGTCCAATTCACTATGCATGAGGAAACCCTAGTTCATGAAGAATCCACCTTAACAAGAGAAAGCATCCACAATATCACTCCATAAGTGCGCACAAGAGCTCCAAGATGAGAAAAGAGAAGAATAAGACAAGTAGAGATGAATCTCCAAGTGACGAGTTACGTTGATGAGGAGGGAGGCATTTAAGGGGCTGCTGGGTTGTTGCGTGTGAGAATACTGATCATCATCATCATCAGGGTCATTGTCTTCATTGTGGGCCATGAGACATGATCTCTTCTAGTGACCCCTAGGTGAGAGGGGGTAACAACTGGCTCCAACATGGGGACATGTGCTCATTGTAGAGTGCATGAGAACCTCAACATCTTTGGTACTCCAAGACCTGCAACCTACATCACTCTAAATTCCTGCTACATTCTAACAAAAGGGCAAGGGGACACTATCCACCTTGGTTTATGAAAATATAAAACCATACGAGAAAGAAAAATTTTCATTTTCATCAATATATCATTTTTTTTATATAACACATAAATGCTAGGCTAACATGAATGCATGATAAAGCAATGAATAACATCAATAAAAGGAAAACAATGCAGTAAAACAAGCACACAACATGACCTACCCTAACCTACTCTACCCTAAACCTAAGAAGTCGAGTTCCTTTTGCAAAATAAGGCTTGAGAAGGGACCCACTAATGGGTAGTGGTAGTCTCCTTCCCTCCAATGTAGATAAATAAAAGGAATCATTTTCAGACTTCTTCTCAATCTTGTAAGGGCCTTGCCATAAACAATTAAATTCCTTGCACATATTGGGTTTACCTCTCTTCTTGTCCCACATAAGTACTACTCTTCCTTGTTGAAAATCTTTCTATCTTACCTTAGCATCAACCATTCCTTCACCTTCTTGAGTGTCTTTTCCTTGTTCCAAAGTAGGGGGGTTGGACCTCATGAAGGCAATGTTCTTTTGATCATCCTTAGACAAATGCAATTTCTTTTCATTACCTGGTTTTAAAATTGTAATAGAGCCCAAGTCTTTATCTTTGTATTTATCCAATTGTTCTTAGTAGTCCTTACTTTTAGGCCGTATCACATCACTAATGTCATCTTCTCGAGCAAAAGGAAACTCATCCAAGTCTTGAGAAAGGTAAGGATCAATAGGAGGATTCGAGGGTTCTTGATAGTTTTCTTCGTACAACTTCAAAGGGATGTCAAACTCATGATCACTCCATGCATCATCATTATTAGGATCCTCTACATGTTTTTTGGCTCTTGGTTGATTGTACAAAGTAGCATAATGCCCATTTCCTATTGGGATGGTGGCAAAAGTCAAGTCCATTTGTAGTTTCCCATCTAAAGTTGCAGCCCATTTTCTAGATAAAAGCATTCCCTAAGCATCTGACACATCAATGACTACAACATCCATCACAATAGCAACCTCAGGATAATTATCAAGGCGAACTTCAAGATCCTTAATCAAACCACACACCTTAATAGTATTTGAATCAATTCCACAAACATTCCCATAAGGTCTTGTGATTTCTAACCCTAACTGTTTCATGACCTTCGAAGTCATCACGTTAGCAGATGCCCCAGAGTCAAGCATACAATTACAAAGCCATAAACCATTCACTGCCAAGGAATTGAAAAAAGGTTCATGTTTCTCTCTAGTTGGTTCAAAATGATTAGCTTGCAATTGTATAGGAGGATCCTCAGACTCCTCTTGGACATTCAAAAATCTCTTTACCTTGCCCCTTATAGAAGGAATTTTCATTATCTCTGTGAAGGGAACATGTACATTAATTTTAGTCAAGACATTAGTCGTATCAATGTTCAAGTTGTTGATTTTTTCTCACTTCTGCAATTTATCCCAATCCCGGTTTCAATCACTCCTTATCACTCCAAAAGTTTAATGCCCATTCCCAAGATTAATGAAATTTGCAGACATTAATATGCATTAAAGATTTAAAATGAAATTTGACTGAAACACATGAAATAAATGATCTTTTCAATGGCTGTCTTAAAACTCAGAAATTAAACCAGCAAGCAAACATTTAATGACACAATGAT
>ML791606.1:74714-100842 GCA_009831015.1 Picea engelmannii
CGCAGAATGTTGCAGTTATGGAGAAGTTCAAAGACGGTGATATCAATGCCATGAGTATCATAGTGGAATCTATAAAAGACCACTTGATACCCTACATCTCCCATCTTGACTCATCAAAGAAGATGTACAATGCCCTAGCAAACGTCTTCTCAGTCAGAAACATTGGACAAATAATGAATCTGAAGAATGAGCTTTGTGACATGAAGATGAATGATGATGACARCATAACATCATACTTTGTGAGAATCTCTCAGTTAAGAGATCAACTACAAGCTATTGAAGAGATCATTTCAGAGAAGGAATTGGTAAACATAGTACTCAATGGTTTTCCCAAGACGTGGGATGCATTCGCCGCAAGCATGAACACATGGAAGGAGTATCTGCCATTTGAAGAAATTTGGACTTGTTGTGCTCAAGAAGAATCCAGGATTAATGCAAAAGAGAAACCCCAAAAGGAGTACGATGATTAAGCCTTCACAACAAGATTCGAGAATTTCAGGACAAAAGGAAGTTGGGTTCAAGAAGGAAGCCAAATCAAGAGAAAGATATTTTAGAAATACAATGCTTCAACTGTCAAAAGTATGGTCACTACAAGAATCATTGTCCTGAGCTAAAGAAAAGGAAGGAGAAACACGAAGCATCCGTTGCCGAAGAAAAGGAACCTACAAAGAATACTAAGCAGGATGAAAGAGAAAGGATGGCTCGTGATGAGACCCCCTTTCTCTTAGCCAGGCAACTAAGAGCCATTACCCTAGTTTGTTGACCAGATGATGGCAATGCCATACCACTAGATATTCATGGACATGATAGGTCGGCTCGTGATGAGACCTCCTATCCTTCAACTAACCTTTTAAGCACTCTTTATTATATTGTGGGTCCCCATTTACTCAAAGATAAGCGTTTCACTGCTTTCTTGGGTGATCCCTGGGCGAAGCATCTAGAGGGTTCATACAAGGCTTTTATCTTTTACCCAATCAATCCCTTTGAGCCTTCAACCCCTTCTTCCCATAGAATGAGGGACAACCCCTTCTTGGGTCAATACACCCTAAAATCCCAAGAGATAAGGAAATGGGGGGAAATAATGATGGAATGTGGTAAGTATGGTCGGGAACGATATGATGGCTCTTCAAGGGAGTTCCTAGTAGCAAACCCATCCCCAAGGAAGACCTCTTACTAGGGCACAATGTCAACCACCAAGGTGAAGCAGGGCATAAGGCATAATGTCCAAGTATATATCATGAAATCTAGAGCAATCTAAGATACAATGTATTCAAATGGCTTAAATATTGAAATGATGCTCACCATAATACTGACTTGTAACTCATGGAGCAAGGCCTGTTGCCTTTCGGAAGCCAGCTAATGTGGTGGATGTCATCTGGAAATTTGTGACCATCTACTGGTCATGTAGTCTCTCGACACTCCATATCTGCAACACAAGTGCCTCGAGACATAATCTCCTTAGTTATCCACAAAATGGGGATAAGAAGGCTCACAAGCCAAGAGATTTTCATCAAGTTTAACATCTCTTCTAATAATAATTTCATTGGAATGAGGTTGAAGAAGTTTGTAACCTTTGACATCTTCAGGATATCCAACAAAAATACACTTCTCACTTTTAGGTTGTAAAGTTTTCCTTTTCTCATTAGGAATGTGAGCCCATGCTACATTGCGAAATACACGAAAGTGACTTACATCTAGCTTAAGTTTATTCCATGCTTCTTCCGGTGTTTAGTGGGAGTGCGATTTACTATATAATTTGCACAATTAATGGCTTCCGCCCAATAATTAAGACTTAATCCCTTAGATTGGATCATACAGTTAGCCATTTCTTTTAATGTGTGATTCTTTTTCTCAGCAAAACCATTTTGCTGTGGTGTGTATGGAACAATGTGTTGCATTTGGATGCCCTATGCAGTGCAATAACTTGTAAAATTGTCGTTCACATATTCACCTCCATTATCTGTTTTTAACCTTTGGAGTTGATGTCCAGATTGCTTTTTTATAAGGGCCTTGTAGGTCAAAAACTTGTCAAACACTTCGCTCTTAAGTTTTAAGAAGTAAACCCAAGTGAGTTGGGAGAAGTCATCAAAAAAAGTTAAGAAATAATTGCACCTAGAAAAAGAAGAAAGCAGACCACACATGTCACTGTGAACAAGCTGCAAAGGGGCTGAGGTGTGCCAAGAGGCACGCTTGTCAAAACTGTCTTGACGATGTTTGCCGAGAACACAACTGACACAAACACCATCTCTACAAGAAACACGAGGAAGACGAGTCACCATCTATTGATTACATAGTTGTTGTAATGAGTGATAATTTAGATGACCAAACCGCTCATGCTAAAGTTTGCTCAAGTCATTGCTATGAGCAACAAAAACTGATGGAAAAGATGATGACCCAAAGTTGTCAAACTTGTACAACCTAGTAATATCATCAACAATTCCAATTGCGAGGACATGCTTAGGATCTTTTAGATCCTTGATTACAACTTGGTGAGGAGAAAACTCTATAGTTTTATCTTCACCTGAATGAGTGATCTGATATATTGATAGAAGGTTGCAGGAAAGACTTGGAACACATAATACATCATTGAAATGACCATTATCTACCTGAACTGTTCTAGACCCTACAACACTAAGAGATCTATCATCACCAACAAATATTTTCTTGGTGTTACATTCATTTAGAGTAGAAAATATGGCTTTATCCTTAGCCATATGATAAGATGCTTCATACTCAATAAGCCACTCATCAGAGGAAGAAGTAGAAGTTGCATTGAAGGAGAAACTAGAAGTAGAAAGTGCATGGCCATGAGAAGAACAAGAAGAATCAATACTGATGTTGTGCTTCTTCATCGCTGCTTCTAAGGCTTCCATCTTTTTAAAACATTTAGACTCCACATGACCATTTTTCTCACAAAAGTTGCAATGTCTGTCACCGGTTTTCTTACTTTTGGATTTTGCGCCTTTGTCACCATTAGGAGCAAAAGCTAGCAGAGAGGGTTTGTGACCCTTGTTTTGCTTGTTGTTTTGGCGAGGATGTTGCTTCCTAGGATTCTCGGGTTTATCTTTCTACTGGACCACCAAGGCTTTGTTTTATGTACTTGCAGTGCTGATCACTCCAAGTTGCAGAAGCTTATTTTGCTCTCTTATCAAAGCATCACAAAATGACTCAAGAGTGAGTTATTTATAAGAAGTCTCTAGAGCTTCTCTAGTAGCATAATAGGTAGATACAAACACTGAATATGCACTACCAAGCTTAGTAAGAATAATATGTATGCAACTCTCATCCTCCAAATCTATTTTACACTCTTTACATAAAATTCTAATTGTTTTGAACTTAGATAAATAGTCTTCAATGCAAGGAAAATCATTTGGACTTAAAGTCATTATTTGATTTTCTATCTAGTGGGCTCGAATAATATTGTGTTTACCAAACACAACTTCAAGCTTTTCCCAAGCATCACCGGGGTCATTAATTCCTTGAAGGCGAAACCTTAAATCAGGAGAGATGGACATTCCGATTAGTTCACGTGCTTCGTCATTCTTATTAGCCCATTTGAATTTCTTTTCATCATTAGTGGGTTTTATTTATTTTCCCAAGGTAATCCGATACAATCCTTTACTTCTTAATACATCTTCCATATGGGATTTCCATGAGAAGTAGTTGGTACTGGTAAGCAAAAGATCACTGGGAGATGCCATAATAAAATAAGTAGAAAAAGATGAAACTGATGGGTTGGATGGAAAGATCTCGTAAAAATAGGCTGTTTAAAAAAAACGACACTGAAAATAGACTTCAGATGTAAAAGTTATGTCGTTTTGAAAAAATGTATAAACGGTAACCAAAGAGCCATGTGGCAAGTAGAATTTGGTCCTCGTGGTGATTCTCCTCTTAACTGTGCCTATAAGTTCACTTTTAAATAAGTTACTTATGAAGTGACCCACTTTTATAGAATAAGCGGGAATCACTTTACAATGGAGTTACTTTGTAAATGAAAGTTGCATGCAAAATAACTTAAAATAAAATATTAAAGTTATTACTAGCGATTCACTTTTATAGCTTAAGTGAAATGCACTTTACAATGAATGCATGAACTTTAAAAAAAAAAATTAACAAAAAATAGACTTGAACTCAAGACCTCTTACTAAGTAAAGTAACTTTTAACCAAGTGAGCTAGTGCAAAACACATTATAGTCCAAAGAAGGAGGATTGGGGGTGTTGTTATTGTTGTTGTGGAAGATGGCCTTAGAGAGCGTGCTCATAAGAAACTCTTTTCACACAAGAAAAAAAATTTCGCTTCTCGACAACGACAAGGGTTAGATCTCGGTTAGCTTACTCGTGTTGATATTATGGTAGCTGCGGGAGGTATTAACCTTTACATGTAACCTTTGACGAGTTTAGAATATTCTGGGAAGCAAGAGAAACCATAGAAGGTTAGGAAATAACCTTAGAAGACAAGTTGGCTCATGATAATAATTTATATTAAATTATTAACCTCCAGAAGTAGAAGTCGACCCAGTTAGGTCACTTGGAGGACTATAAATAAGAGGGCGCTAGAGCTCATTTGTCACACTCACTCTCACAACTACATAAGGACAATTGGTGCGCATGATTGGAGGAAAGCTGCAGTTGCTGCAGTGCTGACTTGGTCTTTGGTTATGGTTGGACTTTCTGCTTGGTTATGGTTTGGACTTTTTGCTTGGTACGCTAGCTCTGGAGAGAGGTATGCTACCTTGGTTGGCTATTGGTTCTAGGGTTTGCTTCCAAAATTATTCTGTCTGTCAAGGTTAAGGTGCTCGGGGGTGGCATTTGTGCCTATGGTTGGGTGGCAATATTGAGATATTGTCTACGATGAAACAAGCACTTCTTTTATTCTAACAGGTTATGGGCCCACACTATCTTCGGACAGTCTAACTACTGGAAGGTAGATTGGGATGATTTGCTCAGTTGCAGTCAAAGTTTCGCTGTAGCAACGAAACCCTAACCCTCGTGTTGAGGCACCTTAAGTGAAGTGCTTGACCTAATTCCTGGATAACCTAGTGCACCCTAGCCTAACGCACCTCCTGGTACTCTTAGCAAGCCAAGACGTCAAGTTTGAAATTTTGGTCAAAGCCAACGTTTGACCAAGTAAAAAACCTAAGGTTGACCAGTCAAAAGTCAAAATGGAAGGCAGTTATGAAGACAAAAGACCTAGCATGAAGAAAGTGTATGCTGTGCCCAAGAGAAATCTACAAAAATGAACATTATGAGGTTTACCAATCCTCTAGCAGCTAAACCTCTGGTCCAACAAAGTCATTCTAAGGTTTACCGTCACAATTGGGTAACAAAGGTATGTACCTATACATGTTCTTTTAATTTGTATCATTAGCATGAGCATGTTTGCAGGGAATGTACAAGGGATCTTGTCCAAAGCAGTGATCTTGGATTCAGTACATTCAAAAGATCAACACACTCTCCAGGTTTGACTTGATATATCTCTGGCTGTTATGACATTATGAACTTCTAGTCAAAGTTATATGCTGACTTTAGTAAAAATCTTATAAGGTTGAGATTGTATTCTCTAACTCAGTTTTCTGTCAAGAAAGCATATTGTTTTAAGTTTAAGGGATAGGTCGGAAATGATACTTGTCCCAGAAGAAAAACAATTCAAGTGGAACAATAGCAAGACTCCAGGTTTGCATATCAAATTTGACATCCTTATTATTGTCACTTAAGTGAGTATTGATAAGTTCTTAATAGCTTATACTACTCAGTGTACTTATTTGCAAATATGAACTAACACCTACTATAAGAGATATTTCTTGTTCTTGTTCTCAAACTAGATCATCTTAGTAATGGTACCAAGAAACTATCCTTCATATGAAAGATGTTGAAGGCTGTCATGAAGATGTCTTTCCAGGCTTGTAGCAATTGCCTCTATCCTTGTCCTTATTTTTGTTTCGACTTCCTATCATAAACATGTTGTCTTGGATCTTTCTTTTGCTTCTTGTCTTGTTCCGGGAAGGTTCCCTTGTGAAGTATGTTGATAAACCTTTGATGAACAATCTTTGCGAACGCTGTCATAGAAGAAGTTTATAAGGATGGCACAATGCTTGCAACAACTGCCAGATGGGCAACAATCAGAACAGATAGAAACAAACTTAAAAAGACTTAGAGGAAGACAATAATTAAAAGGAAACTAGAACAAGCTTGTGACACTTTGCAGAAAGCAAAGAGAGATGCAACAGACAGAAGCATGGACTCTCTCGGATAGAGGAAATTGATTGCAGAATTCCAAAAACATGCACTCTCAGAATAAAAACAAGGAAGTTCTAGATATTGCTCATTGAGGCATGAAGTTGGGATTAGGAGGGAGCTAATCCCCAATGATATGGTCCATTGAAGAATCCGTGAAGACTTATAAATGGAAGCTTTGATAGATAGAAGGCGAGATTCGGGGCTAGAGGATTCTCCCAGAAGGAGGGAGAAGACTATGATGAAAGCTTGTTCCAGTAACCAGATATACCTCTACCTGAGCCATTATATCTCTTGCAGTATCCGTGGGTTGGAGTTTACATCAGATGGATGTAAAGACTGTTCTACTCAACCGAGTAATTGAAGAAGAAGCATATGTAGTGCAACCTCAAGGTTTTGAGGTATACCAGAAAGAGACCCATGAATACAGATGGAAGAAGACCTTGTATGGATTCAAGCAACTTGGTGCAGAGCCTCTCATGTACAACAAAAGCGTGGTGAAAACTTCCTATGACAGAGGAAATGTATCGAAATAGTTCTTCAGAAGTCTGGGATAATGGATTACAAATCCATAGCAAACTCCCATGATGATAGATCTGAAGAAGTTGAGAGACTCTGATCCAGTAGACCCGTCCTTGTATCGACAATTGAATGGCTCGTTGATGTATTTGGAGAATACTCAGCCGGATATTTGCTTTGCTGTGAGAATAGTTCCAGGTGGAACCTAGCCATGAGAATTGAATAATTGCAAAGCATGACTTGAAATGTCTTTGTGGGACGTTTGAGTTATATACAACTACATGGATTTATTGATTCAGATTGGGTAGGAAGTGCAGATAACAAAAGAAATGATTCTTGGATATGTTTCAGTTTGAGCTTTGCCACGATATCATGGGCTAGCAGGAAACAGAAGTCTGTTTCACTCAACACTGTAGAAGCATAGTATATTATAGCTTGTGATGCTTGTACGGAAGCAGTGTGGCTCCGTAAGCTGGTTTCTGGACTGTTTGATCAGGTGCTGGATTCGACCATGATATATTGTGATAACCAGAGCTGTGTGAAGCTCTCAAAGAACTCGACGTTCCATGATAGGTCGAAGCACATTGAGATCAAGTACTATTTTCTCCGTGATAAAGTCTAGAGGGGAGAGGTAGTTCTCCAATATATATCCACTCATGAGCAGATAGCAGATATTTTTGGTAAAGCCTTTGTCCAAGATGAAAAGTTTGCGTACTTAAAGGACAAGCTGAGACTCGTGGAGATGACTTCCTTATTGGAAAGGGAAGTGATTACTCCCCAGGTTGGGAGGGAGCACTAATATGTTATTGATATATGGACAGTGATTTTCCAGTTTGGAAAATGGTCTAGGTTGGGCAGTCACTTTCCAGTTCAGAAAGTGGTCTAGGATTTTTGATGGGAAGTTATTTTCCAGTTTGGAAAATGGTCCAGAACGGACAGTCCAGGTTGCACTGTGAATCGTGTTGGAAGAATGGCCCAGTTAGGTTGAATGGTCCAGGTTCAACAATTAGGAACAGTCCTTCCTAGGGCAAACTCATTCTCCAGGTTGCGCTTGTAAGTTTTTAAACCTGTGAAGTAAAGCAATGCATATAGATTCTTAAGCAAAACTAAATTTAATCAATGGCTGATTCACATAGTACACAAAGATTTGTACCAGAAACCCTCAACCGGGAAAACCTTTCTTATATTCATTATATCGAATTTCACCATTCACTATACAATATATATATATATATATATATATATATATATATACAATGTTTTTAAGTATTCCGTAGATACCAAAACCCTAATCCCTTAATCCGGGATTAATTTACAAAACCTCTAAAAATAGCAAAAACTGCCCAAAAAAAATAATTTCGGGGCACTGCCCGGAACCCTGTCGGCCCCGGGTACTGCCCGTTGTCGAACGTTGCGTGTAACTAGGGGGGGGCATACCTGCCCCCCCCTGGGACCCCTCTAAGAAAGCGCAGTTGTCATATTTGATGCGCCCACACACACACATGCAAAGAATATAACACATACCCAACAACGCTGTGAATCGTGCCAAAAGAATGGCCCAGTCAGGTTGAATGGTCCAGGTTCAACAATCAGGGACAATTATTCTTCTATGCCTGGGAAGAATAGTCCAAATAGCCCATGGCTGATGTTTAACTTTTTGAGGGCAGATGCTCTTCCAGATCCCACAAATGTGAGTGGAAGAATGGCCCAGATGACTTAGTTTATTGTTAAAATATTGTAACCGCGAAGAATATTCTATTTATTATTGAGTCATTTGCTTATAGATCAATCCCCTTTTGTGGATTGGTCAAACCCTAATTATATCATGCTAATTGAGAAGTCGGGCCCCTAGGGCTAATTAAAGTGGTTTTAGCCACTAGCTGGAGAAGTCGGCCCTGCCTAATGAAGAGACACAACCCTAGCGCTCTTTAGCTAGTATAAATAAGAGAGGATGGTGCCTCATTAGCTCACTCACTCAAGTCACTCATATAGTGCGCAAGTTTGGAGATAGCTGTAGTTGGAATATGAAGGAGAGAGAGGCACATTGCTCAGTCTTGGATATTCTCTAGTGTTTGGTCTTTTATCTTGGCATTGTATTGACAATCTATATTAAGGAACTTTTTGCTGGTTTTTCTCCCCCATGAGGTTTTCCCAGGATAAAATGTTGTGTATCTTGTGATTGTGTTTCTCTCAGTGATCCTGCTTATGCTTTTATTGTCTAGTAAATTGAAAAGAACTTAATAGCAGCTCAAAACTTAACATGGTATCAGACCTAAGCTGAAGAGAGCACCTTTCACTAGATAATAAAAAACGTCATTGTTGTCGTACAAGAAAATTAGGGCTTTTTGTTGGAAATGAATTTCAGCCTAACAACCACCTAGGGAAGTGCGCCCTAGCCTAACGAACTCATTGGCAGTTTGAGCACACCTTTTCAGTGGCCAGAGCTTCCGGGAAGTGAAACCCTAGTTTTGGTTGGTACCAGAAAACCAGAAAACTAGGAAACTAGAACCAGTACTAGAAGTACTAGTCCATATTTTCGCAGACTCAGTTTCAAGGGTTAAACTTTGGATTTTCTGAAAACAGACTGCACCAGCCTACTCGCCTCAGCCAAGTGTACCTCCTAGTAAGTTCATATTTAATTTCTGAGCAATTTCAATTTTTGGTTATTTTCCTAGCTCCATGTCAAGATGTCTGCAAGCACCAAAGCTTGTTGACAAGTTAGAAGGTGTGGAAAACTTTCGTGCCTGGAAGTATAGGATTGCACTCATTCTTGAAGAGAATGACCTTACAAAATTCATAAAGGAAAATGTACCAGAACCCGATGAAGATGTAGCTAAAGCAAAGTACAAGAAGGATATGGTTAGGGCCAAAAGAATCATTGCAGACTCTATTAAAGATCACTTGATCCCTCAAGTGGCCTCTAAGAACTCTCCAAAAGAGATGTTTGATGCCCTAACCAGAATGTATGAAGGAAAGAACATCAACCGAAAGATGAATCTGAGAGCCCAACTCAAAAGTACAAGGATGCAGAAAGGAGAAACAATCCATGACTATTTCTCTAGGATTTCTCAATTCAAGGAACAACTAGAAGAAATTGGAGACAACCTAGATGAAGATGAACTCATAATGACAGCTCTTAATGGTCTCACAAGACCTTGGGATGCCTTCATCCAAACCATCTATGCAAGAAAGGAGAAACTCCAATTTGACAGTCTTTGGGAAGAATGTGTTCAAGAAGAAGCAATAGTAGCTAATCGAGAAGCAGTACTATTAAGGGATGAAGATCAAGCCCTAGCTGCTCATACTAAAGGAGGAAAGAAAAGGTCTCACTCCCCCACCTACATAAGGAATCTAACTACCCAAAGAAATTCACCCACTTCCATAAAGAATCTCACCCTCCAAGGAGATTCCAAAAATTTCAGAAAGGACAAAGAAGAGAAACATATTTCTCCTCTTATCAATGTTATCATTGTGATAAGATGGGACATATTGCTGAGAATTGTCCATCCGGAAGAGAAGAATAAAAGAAGAGAAATAACAAGAGACATCATGCCCATGCAGTTGAAGATGATGAGCCACTGACGAAGATAACTAAAAAAGAGATTGAAAACTATGTTTTATTTTCTGCCCTCTCAGGATCTGTGTCACCTGGAGAGGATACTTGGCTCATAGATAGTGGTGCTTCTAAGCACATGACATTGGTGCTTCAAAGAGACATTCTCTCTAGCCTCACAAAAAATAACTTTTCCCAGAAAGTTACACTTGGAGATGATTACCAGTACCCTATCAAAGGAGTGGGAGAATCCACCTACAAACTTGATTCAGGGACCCCGATGAAGATGAAGGATGTACTATATGTACTAGGTTTGAAAAACAACTTACTTTCTATCTCAGCTTTAGATAAGAGAGGCTTTAGAGTTGCATTCATAGATGGTGAAGTTCTTATGTGGCCTAAAGGAAAAACCATAGAAGATGCAATTGTCATTGGAACAAAAGAAGGTGGCCTATATAAGTTAAAAGGTCACTCACATGCAGCTTTGACTCACTCCACTGAGAGTCCATGTGAACTTTGGCATAGAAGACTAGCTCACATCAACTACAAAACCTTACCATATGTGAGCAAAGTAGTTACAGGTCTACTAGAATTCAAGGTTGATCATGAAGGTGTGTGCAAGGGATGTGTACAAGGAAATAACATAAAAATTCCTTTCCCGAAGAGCAACAGTAAGGCATAAGGAATCTTGGAACTCATCCACTCAGATGTATGTGGCCCAATGCCATCAACATCTCTTAGTGGGTATGTATACTATGTGTCATTTATTGATTATTATTTTCGCAAGACTTGGGTTTACTTCTTGAAATCAAAAGATGAAGTGTTTGGAAAATTCAAGGGATTCAAAGCCTTGATAGAGAATCTCTCTGAAAGAAAAATCAAGATACTCAGGTCAGATAATGGAGGAGAATACACCTCAAAAGAATTTGTAAGATTTTGCAGAGATGTTGGGATTAAGAGGGAGCTCACCACTCCCTACAATCCTCAACAAAATGGTGTAGCAGAAAGAAAGAATAGAGCTAGAATGGAAGCAATGAAGACTATGATCCATGATCAAGATCTTCGAATGCACTTATGGGTTGAAGCATCAAGATCAACAGTGTATGTCCAGAACAGACTATCCCATAGTGCACTTGGATTCAAAACCCTCGGAGATATGTTCTCCGGAAAGAAGCCAGAAGGAAGACATCTCAAGATTTTTGGCTGTCCAGTGTTTGTACACATTTCGAAAGAAAGAAGAACCAAGCTGGACCCTTCAGGAAAGAAGGGAATATTTGTTAGATACTGTGAGGTCTCTAAGGATTTTAGAATTTACATACCAGGTTACCATGACATTGAGATCAACAGAGATGTAACCTTTGATGAAGATGCAACACTCAAGAAATCAAGGAGATGCCAACTTGAAGAAGTATATGAAGAAGAACCTGTAGCTCCTAGAGTTGCAGAACCAGTGAGGGAAGTTACAGTTACCCCCGATAAGGAGATTCCAAAAGATCATGACATGATAGAATCTCAAGAACCTCCCCAAATGACGATCTCTCACAAGAGAAAGCCAACTTGGGCAAGGGAACTTATTCAAGATGGAGAGAAGTATGGTGCCCCAGAAGGAACCATGAGAAAAATCAAGAAACCTAAGCCATTCTCCAGTTATATGGCTTTGATGTGTGATCTCATAGAGAAGGAGCTTACTTGCTTTGAAGAAGCCATTCAAAATAATGAATGGGCGGATGCCATGACAGAAGAATACCAATCCATTATAAAGAATGATGTATGGGAAATAGTTCCCAGGCCGAAGGACAAAGATGTGGTATCTTCCAAATGGTTATACAAGATAAAACATGCTGGAGACAAAAGTATTGAAAAGCATAAAGCAAGATTTGTAGCTTGTGGATTTTCTCAAAAGGAAGGCATTGATTATGAAGAGACATTTGCTCCTGTAGCCATATACACTTCTATCAGAACAATCATAGCTCTTGCAGCCAAGATGAAGTGGAAGTTACACYAGATGGATGTGAAAACAACCTTCTTAAATGGTGTCATTGAAGAAGAAGTGTATATAGAACAACCTCAAGGGTTTGAAGTTGAAGATAGAAAGACTCATGTTTGGAGGTTGAAGAAGGCTCTGTACAGGTTGAAGCAAGCTCCTAGAGCTTGGTATGGAAGAATTGACAGTTTCGTGACGAGTTTGGGCTTTACCAAGAGTTAAGCTGATTCTAACCTTTACTTCAAGGTTATGAATGATGAGGCATTTATATTGCTGGTGTATGTGGATGACTTATTCTTAACTGGAGAAGAAAAGCTCATCATTGATTGTAAGAAGCTTTCTACAAAATTTGAGATGAAAGACCTAGGCCTAATGCATTATTTCTTAGGTCTAGAGGTTTGGCAGAGCCCAGAGAAGATTTTCTTTAACCAAGGGAAGTATGCAGTTGAAATACTGAAGAGGTTTGATATGTTGGCATGTAAAGCCATGAACACACCCATGGAAACAAAGTTGAAGCTCCTGGTTGATACTTCATCAAAATTGGTTGATGCTACACTGTACAGACAAATCATTGGATCGTTGATGTATTTGACGAACACTAGGCCAGATATATGTTTTGTTGTGAACACCTTGAGTCAGTATCTAGTAGAGCCCACACGTGTTCACCTTGTTGCTGCAAAACATGTGATGAGATACCTTAAGGGTACGTTGGACTTTGGTCTCAGTTATACTGGAGATCATGACTTTAGACTGATTGGTTATACTGATTCAGATTGGGCTGGAAGTGTCTCTGACAGAAAGAGCACTTCAGGATGTTGTTTTAGTCTGGGGTCAGCCATGACTTCATGGCAGAGCAGGAAACTATCCAATATTGCTCTTAGCACGACATAAGCGGAATACATTGTAGCATGTTCCGCCAGTTGTGAAGCCATATGGCTTCAGAAGTTGTTGATAGGTCTATTTGATCTGGAGATGGAAGCAACCGTTATTCTATGTGATAACCAGAGTTGCATAAAGATGACAGAGAACCCTATGTTCCATGATAAATCGAAGCACATAGAAATCCGGTGTCACTACATTTGTGATATGGTGCTGAGGGGAGCTATAAAGCTCCAATATGTTGGCACAGATGAGCAGGTTGCAGATGTGTTGACTAAGCCTCTATCTCGTGTGAAGTTTGAGCACTTCCGAGACAAGCTTGGTGTTGTCCAAAAGGACCTCCCTCGAAAGGGGGAGTGATGTTTATGATACTATAGTATCCTGACCAACACCGGATAGCTCTGTTAGGATTTTATATCCTAGGGGACTGATCATCCCTGGGCAGATCTCGAAGGTCCGGTAAGGATGGTCTGTTAGAGTACCTGTGCATGTATATGCCAACTATGGTCAGTAGTGGTAGCTTCGTTAGGATTTTATATCCTAGGGAATCCTTTGATTCCTAGGCAGATCCCGAAGGTTCGGTAAGGACAGTCTGTCAGAGTACCACGTGGTAGCTCCGTTAGGATTTTATATCCTAGGGAATCTTATGATTCCTGGGTAGAGCCTTAAGATCTGTCATAGTACCACAAAATGTTGTTGCACTTGCCTCATTCTGTTGCTATATGATGATGATGCTGTTATCTCAGCCTCGTGCTGATGATGTTGATGATGATGTTATCTCAGCCTCGTGCTGATGATGTTGATGATGTTGTTATCTCAGTCTTGTGTTGATGGTGTTGATGATGTTGTTATCTCAGCCTCGTGCTGATGATGTTGTTATCTCAGCCTCGTGCTAGTGATGTTGTTGTTCTAGCCTTGTGCTATTGATGATGATGCTCTATCAGCCTCGTGTTGATTGTTGATGATGATGTATCAGCCTGCTGCTATTGATGATGATGTATGAACCTTGTGTTGTTGTTGTTGATGATGTTGTATCAGTCCTGTATTGATTGATGATGTTATATTAGTATTGTACTAATTGATGTTGACGATTCTCCAACTCCATGCTGTGAATGATGATGTTGCCGATGATGAGAAAAACTTCCGATGATTTATAGATGTGCCAGTCAATGTTCCAAGATGCYGATGATGTTGTCGCCCTCTCTCTCTCCTGATGATGTTGTATTGTAGAATACCCTTCTTGTTAAGGGGGAGTGTTGAAATATTGTAACTGCGAAGAATATTCTATTTATTATTGAGTCATTTGCTTATAGATCAATCCCCTTTTTGTGGATTGATCATGTTGTGACTTATGTATGACCAAATCCCCTTTTGTGGATTGATCATGTTGTGACTTATGTATGACCAAATCCCCTTTTGTGGATTGGTCAAACCCTAATTATATCATGCTAATTGAGAAGTCGCCCCCCTAGGGCTATTTAAAGTGGTTTTAGCCACTAGCTGGAGAAGTCGGCCCTACCTAATGAAGAGACACAACCCTAACGCTCCTCAGCTAGTATAAATAAGAGATGATGGCACCTCATTAGCTCACTCACTCAAGTCACTCATCTAGTGCGCAAGTTTGGAGATAGTTGCAGTTGGAAGAAGAAGGAGAGAGAGGCACATTGCTTAGTCTTGGATATTCTCTAGTGTTTGGTCTTTTATCTTGGCATTGTATCGACAATCTATATTAAGGAAGTTTTTGCTAGGTTTTCTCCCCCATGAGGGTTTCCCAGGATAAAATGATGTGTATCTTGTGATTGTGTTTCTCTCAGTGATCTTGCTTATGCTATTATTGTCTAGTAAATTGAAAAGAACTTAATAGCAGCTCAAAACTGAACATTTATATCATGACATTGTTGATGCAGGTTGATATCAGATGATATGATTGTTGTGGAGACGGTATGTCTCTAGACAGTAGCTGTATGCTACTCTGGTGGATGTGATCTATTGGTAGTGACTACGTGTCACTAGCTAGTAGCCGTGTGCTACTTGGAGTGGTTGTGTACCACTGGATAGTAGTTGTATACTACTATGAATAGATACAATTGTGTTCTATTGGATGACATTATAGAAGCTGTATGCTACTATCTGATTGCCATGGAAACTACCACTAGTGTTGGAGATAATTGCCAGCTAGAGGGATAGTCAGTGTGCTAATGGACAAACATTCTCTAGGCAGAGAATGGTCCTGGCAGAACGAATAACTGGTGGACAAACATTCTCCCTGTTGAGAATGGTCTAGGTTGATAGATTGTTGACGTATCATGGACTGGTATTTTTCCCGAGGCACAGTTATTGGCCTGATCAGGTTGAATAGTTTGCCTCCTAAGGACATGATGTCCCGATTAGGGTGGTTGATACGGGACCAATATTTTCTAAG
The DNA here is from genome assembly GCA_009831015.1 of Picea engelmannii. Taxonomy (NCBI): domain Eukaryota; kingdom Viridiplantae; phylum Streptophyta; class Pinopsida; order Pinales; family Pinaceae; genus Picea; species Picea engelmannii. The sequence goes on from ML791606.1 coordinate 90,306, forward strand.
GCATATGGGTAGAGATTGATCTCTATGGTACATATGACCCGATTAGAAAATAGTTTGAGACTAACATTCCTATAGGAATGGTCTTTGTATCCCATAGGGTGGCTTTCAACATTTGTTGGGACAACTATTCTTCTAGGACGTATGTCTAGATTAGAAGAATCGTTCTTGTATCACTTTGTTGAATGAGTGACTTATTCAACATCATGCCCGATTAGTCAGATGGAGTATGGCCTTGAGAGATGATGTAGTTGGTGCTATCAGATGATACTGATAGTGGTGATGTTGCTCGTAAGTTGATCTACGTGATCATGAGATAGCCTGTATGACTATGATGATGCTACCAGTTGAATGGTCTGTTTGTGCTCAAGACCATTTCCTTTAATACCTCCCTAGCTAGGAGGTAGTGTTGATATTATGGTAGCTACGGGAGGTATTAACCTCTACATGTAACCTTTGATGAGTCTAGAATATTCCAGGAAGCAAGAGAAATCCTAGAAGGTTAGGAAATAACCTTAGAAGACAAGTCGGCTCAAGATAATAATTTATATTAAATTATTATCCTCTAGAAGTAGAAGTCATCCAAGTTAGGTCACTTGGAGGACTATAAATAAGAGGGTGCTAGAGCTCATTTATCACATTGACTCTCACAACTGCATAAGGACAAGTGGTGCGCATGACTGGACGAGAGCTGCAGCTGTTGTAGTGGTGACTTGGTCTTTGGTTACGGTTGGACTTTTTGCTTGGTTATGGTTTGGACTTTCTGCTTGGTACGCTAGCTCTGGAGAGAGGTACGCTACTTTGGTTGGCTATTGGTTCTAGGTTTTGCTTCCAGAATTATTCTGTCTGTCAAGGGTAAGGTGCTCGGGGGTGGCATTTGTGCCTATGGTTGGGTGACAACATTGAGATATTGTCTACGGTGAAACGAGCACACCTTTTATTCTAACAACCCAGAGAATGCAAATTTTCCCCATGTTTCTGATTAATCGAGATTGTATAGAGTGCACGACAAAGAGCATATGCAAATAGGAAAACCCTTTCTGCTCTGTTTCTGATTTTCCGAGATCGCACAGAGCGCAAGGCAAAGAGCATATGTAGATCGAAAAGAGTAGTAACCTGGAAATAAAAAACAGAAAACCGAAATATTATCTCTGCAAAAATTTAAAAAGGGCGTATTCGGGCTTTTATACCTCCAGATCTTACTGAAATGGTCGTATCTTGGGCAAACAGAAACCTTTTTGACTGAAATGAAAAGCATTTTTGACTGAAACGAGCGCTCTGGACACAATGGAACAATCCTCTTAGCCCAAAAATTTATGAAAATGGCAGAAACCAAAGATGCGGCAACATGGCTTCAAGATCTCGATCTACAACAAGAGCGGGTCTTCAAATGTGCTCTGATACCATGTTTGATAACACAGGTATTCCAACAGAGGACGAACATCTTCAGTAACCACTCACACAACCAGATCAATGATCAACACATCGATATTTTGACGTGGTAAAACCTCTATGGGGAAACGTCCACGATCCCAACCAACGTGGCCACTTGGTGCAATTTATGAATGTAAAATAAAAATATTACAAAGAGATTTACAAGAGAGTTTCTCACAATCAATCATCGACAAATGACCCTTCATGCTCTTTAAATAGAGAGCATGGACCAATCAGGTGTTAAGCTATAGATCAATGTAGTCATTAAGATTGAGGAGAATATGAACCGTCGGATGACTCTACGTCGGGAACATATCATAACTATTGGATTACCTAACTACAAATGTATGCTAATGCATACTAAAAAAACACACTTTTACCTAATGACACACTAGACCAAGTTAATCTTAACTAACTCCTAAGTGTCTAAATATTCTAACACCTAACCAATTTTAGCAATTTCTATAAGGGTTTGTGGTTGCCCCAATCCATCAACTTTCATCAGACTTTATAGTGTACATCATGGCATGCAATTCTTCTTAGTATCTCTTATTTGTCATCAACTTTAAAAAGAAGCTCCAAACATGGCTACACTTATCATTCCAACTTTTGGTTCATCAACTTATCATGTTGTCAATTATTAGACAATCAATAATGAGTGGAGCATTATACAATCAAATTATCCTTCAAATCATCAAGCAATTAACTAAGTGTTAATTCTTGCTTATATCTGTGAGAAATTTAATGTAAACCCAACTTGAGGGGTTTGTTGGAGTTTGGGATTGCTTCATTTATGGTTAACAACTTTAGTGGTTTTTGTGGTCCCACCCTTTGGAGTCTTGGGGGTAAGCCCTAAACCTTTTTATTGATGAGGTTCTGGCCTCATAGGATATGCACATTGCATGCATAATGCATTGTGCTCTTTGGGATCTTCTTACAAAGATGTGTTTCATTGTTTAAAGGTATTTCTTAACACCACTGTTCCACTTGATTAACACCATGGACTCATCTTCATTCAACATGATTTCAGAGTTGCCAGGTTTTGTTAGGAGTAAAACTGATGACCTCTGAAATTTGGATTTACTATGATTTCCCCAATGCCATTGCGGAAGGTTAATTTCTGCATTTGTTGTTTCCATGTGGTTTCTGCAGTTACGATACCAGAATGTCGAGGAGATAAACCTTGAATTTGCTCAAGATATTGAAGACAGACATCTCATGTCTCTTAAGTGCATGGTAACTGAATATAATGTTCAAATTCTATTGATTTCTTCTGTATTCCAAAGAAACATGTTTCCATCTTACCAAGTTATGATCTTTTGCTGAGCTTTTCAGTTGTTGCCCCTTTACTAAATGTTGCATCATGATAATGCCTGTAGTTACTCCAGAAAGTAGAGTGTATCAATTTAAATGCTTGCCAAAAAATCACTGACAGTGGAATAGAGGCAGTAACTGTTGCATGTCCCACACTCAAGTCCTTTTCTATCTATTGGAATGTAAGGTATTGTCCGAAAACAAAGAATTCTGAGGTTTTTTTATTTTGGATTGACCAAATATATATTCTATTGCTCCCATCTTTCATTGTATATGTTTTCTGGTTATAATTTGCTGTTTTATTTTTTTAATAACATTTAAAAATATGTTCCAACCAGCTTTGCTTCTGGCTGGTGAAATGAGCTGTAATATATTCTGTTATATCAGGGTCACTGATTTGGGTGTCGAAAACTTGGTCAAGAACTGCAATCGGATAGTTTCATTGAATTTGAGTGGCTGCAAGGTAACTATCTTTGCTTTATTTGAAAGTTCAATGACACTTTTCAACTTTTATGTATGTTTTAGAGGATTTATTTGAAATAATGTTTATGAGTTAATCTCTAAATATAACATGGTATAATGATCTTATATTTGATTCTTTTGGCCCCTGGGGAACAATGATTTCAATGCTCTTGGCATTCTGTTGGGGACAATTCTTTCTATGCTTTCAAAACATTCTCTTTGAGATGTCTCCTTTTTTGTTACAACATTGCCTTGAGGAGATGTATAACACAAGTGTTATCTTTATGTAATGGAAAAACATACAAAACACTGTCACATCTCTCCGGTATAATGATCTTATATTTGTTTCGAGTCAAAAATCTTCAATTGTACTCTGCAAAAGACTTCAAATATGCAACATATACTTGCTAAAATCTGAGAAATCATTCACATTTCTGCTATGAAACGTTAGAGAACAACAAATAAACTTTAGATTTACATGTTAGGATGTCAAATCGGCATTTACCCTTCATAAATCTATGATAATCTACTAAAGATCCGTGGCAAAAAGTTGCAGCTCTGCACTGAAAAGTCAGCAAAATAAAATGTTGTTTATAAGTAATTTTCTGATCAGTATTTTCAATCCAATGGGCTTGGAGAGAAAAGAGAACACAATCGATGAGACAAGTGTTATTTGAAGCTCATCCATCTAGAAAATTCCACATCAAACCTTAGATTAATAATTTCATTTGTAACAGAGAGTTAGCCACCAAAAGAGTTTCTTCTTTATTTCAGAGCTGTAAATACAAGGTTTGAGAACATCATCAATACCATAACGAATTCAAGTGGATGGACCCTTATGCATCCTCTTTAGGCTGAGTTGGGTGTTTCATTGTGGACCCTATCCACTTCTTTTTCCAGCCACCTCATTTGTTCTTATCTCAACCATCTATGGTTTCTAACTTTGGACAGAGAGGGTGCTGTAAAGCCTTCGGTGAGGAGGGTGCATGACATATATAGCAGTATCTAAAAATCACAGTTGTGTCTAAAAAGAAAAGGAAATTCGCCCAAACATAAAACAATTCCCAAACAGAGATCCTACATTTGAACTTAAGATGCATGCAACTATTAAAAACATCCACATGTATAGATAGACATGTCTAAACATAGAAAATTTCTTAGAACTAGAAAAAGAACCTCATCCTCCCTCAACATAACTTGTATACCTGCATGCACATTGTTGCCGCCTTATACACACTTGGGCTATTGTCGAAGAAATCTTCAATCCACTTAGTGTGTCCTTGGGGGCAAGTCTTGAGTCAAGGTGCTGTCACCTGAACCTCGACTCCTCCGTCTAGGCCAACTCCCAGCGAAGCCAAGGGGGGTAGTCCATAACAAATATACTAAGGCTTTTAAGTTCCACTAAGCTAAAAGAACTATTCTAGGAGTTTATTGCAAATAAAACATAAAGCATTCAACTTAATCATTCATCAGATAAGATATTCATATAAAGCAGTGGTCTAATCATAAAGATGCATGCATAATAAAGTAGGATACGATATCTGCAAGATTTATAAAATTTGTTAGACAATCACATTTGAGAATGAAAATAATGCTCATAAACATAAAGATATAACCATAGAACTAGTTCCTTAAAAGTGTTGTGGACAGTTGTTGAACGCATGTTTTATTAGGGTTTATTGAAAGTAGATTAATGAGAGATGTGTGGCCTCTTTAGAGGTTACCTCTTTGTTTTGGAAACTTGCTGAGAACCTACCGAAGCCCCAAGGCTTCACCAGTAAGTTCACTAAGGGTGCTGGATGTCCAACACGGGGAGAACCTAGATCTCAAATTTCCCGTCTGACTTCACACATTGCCCTTAGGCGTTTTCCCACACATTAAGATAACTACTATTAAGGTTTCCCTAATTATACTACTCCACACTAACAACTCCGGTTCTGATGAATCCCAGGATCGAGCTAGGCTCGCAAGGGTTCAGAGCATACACCGGTAGTTGCGGGGAAGGTTGATGTTGCTGCCCTCTCTCTCTCCTGATGATGTTGTAGAATACCTTCTTGTTAAGGGGGAGTGTTGAAATATTGTAACTGCAAAGAGTATTCTATTTATTATTGAGTTATTATTAATTAGATCAATCCCCTTTTGTGGATTGATCATGTCGGGCTTTGTAATTGACTAAATCGCCTTTTGTGGATTGGTCAAACCCTAATTATATCATGCTAATTAAGAAGTCGCCCCCCAGGCCTAATTAAAGTGGTTTTAGCCACTAAGTGAAGAAGTCGGCCCTGCTTGATGAAGAGACACCACCCTAGCGCTCCTCARCTAGTATAAATAAGAGAGGCTAGCGCCTCATTCTCTCACTCACTCAGCTCACCACCTAGTGCGCAAGTTTGTAGGAAGCTGCAATAGTTGCCGGAAGAAGGAAGAGAGAGGCATATTGCTCAGTGTTGGATATTCTCTAGTGTTTTGGTTTATTGTCTTGGCTATCTATATTAAGGAAGTTTTTGCTGGGTTTTCTCCCCCATGAGGGTTTCCCAGGATAAATGTTGTGTATCTTGTGATTGTGTTTCTCTCAGTGATCCTGCATATGCTATTATGGTCTAGTAAATACTAAATTGAAAAGAAACTTAATAACTTCTCTAAAATTAACAAATAGGCAATGCTAAAAATAGAATCTCGTTGCATGTCACTGAAAATGGGCTCATCGGATTCGATTTTCTGCAAAGAATCCGGATATGTGCTTAGAATCATCATTTGAACCCTGGAACTCGAACTGCTAAAAATAGTAAGTGCTTGCATGTTGTCTGGAAAAGGTTCACTGGAATCGTGAGCTCGCAAGGACTCTGAATATTCGATCAAAACTACCATGCAGACCTCTGAACTTTGTATCCTAAAAAGTAGGAGAACTGCTAAAAATAACCATCTCTCTCTAATCCATGAAAATCCGTGCAACCTTTGTCTCTGAAGCAATTAAACATCACTAAACTAATCCTATACCTGAACTCATATGTGAAGTAACCATGACTCACACAAAGCTATCTTTGGGAAAACTGTCTGAATGTCAGCCAAATAGAACATGTCGGCCCTTAACCCTCAGGGTTTGCAAGTGAGAAAATTCAGGGGTTAACAAGAAATTGTTTTTGAACTTGGTCCAATTATAGTGGCTCACCTTGGTTGCAGATTTCCACCACATGTACCAGTTATATGCATGGCCCTAAAGCTGCATAGAAGCATATTTTATTTTTCCATTGTTGAAATGGATGCTATGTATTTCGAAGTATTTTTCTGCCTTATTGATCCAAGCCATGCTCTGCTTTTCATCTCCGTCAAATTTGGATAACTCTAATTTTAATCTCATCGGATATCCGAATATCGGTTGAGTTGAAAGGGGTTGTGGTTGGCTGATGTTAACATTTGGTAAGCTGTTGGGAAACATGCTTGTTTTCATGTTAGCTATATTCATAGGATTGGGCTCTTAAAGGTTATTGGTACATTAAAACTGTGCCCAGCAACTTGCATCTATCTTTTGAAGTATATTGATCTTGAGGGTAGAAGGTAAGTTAACCCTTAATGCTTCACAAACCTTTGCTCTATGTGTTGGCATATCACACAGATTAAATACTTATGCACACAACTCGTATGCTTTGGTCCAAATCACTGTTATGATTTTGTAATAAGAAATATCTCATGTCAGATTTATTTAGCACATTAAATGTTAACCCATCCATGCACTATTGTTCAGAATTAATGGGATATGTGATGAGAATGATGAAACTGTTTCTTAATAGACAGCAAAGCAATAATAGTGGTTTAAGGATTACTATATGGCCTTCACATTCAAGCAGATTAAACATTGGTCCTCAAAAAGATCACTGCTAATTTGAATTCTGTTAATACTGAAGATGATGGTCTGAATATTTCACTTACATGTTGTAGAGCAATGATTTTATTCTCTTAATACCACAGAATTGGCAATATTACATTCTTAGAGCATTTGATCATTCTGTGAGGACATTTGATGGATGATGTATTTTGAATGTAAGCAAATCTGAAGTACAGGCTATGATATTGATAATGAATGCAGACATATTTCACACTTACTTAACAATTTGTGGGGATGACATTTCAATATTTCATTGAGCATTTGTTGTGGTAATTTATCTTTCATTTTGTTGTTAATGAATCTTTTCCAGCACTCCAATACTTAAGCACAATGATTAATGATTCACCTAACAAATTGTATTGGACTCTTATTAAACAAAGCAACACATTGCATATGCTAATCTCCTCATTTTAGGCAAATTGGGTTGTTGGTTCATAATCTTGATCAATCTAGGCTAATCAATACTCTCACCCTTCCTACACAACTTAGCTTAGATTGACCGAAGTCACAGTGGGTAGCTTGCCTATAATGCCTCTAGGTCCTCCCGCTGAGGTTAGGACTATTCCTCAGAGTAGAGTTTGAGTGGTAACACACCTTAAGGGCTGTAACATTGTAGTATTGAAGTACTCTCATACTATGTTTCCAGAGCGTGGAGTGGAGTGGAGCGAGAGCGTCATTTTCCAAAAATCCTTGGGAGCGAAATGTCTCGAGAGCGTCTGTTTTTATATATATCGTGATTATATTAAAAAAAACCATGCAGAAAGACAAATTAGCTGCGGAATATATGAAAACATGCATATTTGTGCTACTTGTAGATGAATACTACATTATTATGAAGTTAGAAATGCCATCAATACTCCATAGTATATTAATGATTATATTGAAACTTTGAAAGAAAGCATTATGAATAAACAAACAAGGACATTTAAATGACAAACATAAATGACAAACAATGTTCCACCATTGCTTCTATTGGGATCCACATCATTAGTATCATCCTTCATCCTTTGCCTCTTGTCTAGTCTTTGCTTCTACCTTGATCTTCTAGGAACATCAATCGACACCACTCAATTTTGATTAAACTACCAAATCCTAGCCTTAAAATATGGTAGAAAAAGCTTAACATGTCTAATCAATGATTCTGGTTTGATTGAAGGGTGCATTTTTGCTAAGTCCATGACAAAGGAGTTTAACAATCAACACCACCAACATTGGGGTACWTAAAGGGCTTGGTGCTCTTTATTAAATGCCAATCACATACCCTCATACGTGATAGAATCCAATGAAAATGTTGCAATCCCCATCCTGAAATCCTGAAAATTGTTTAGTCTGCTGAATTTTGAATGGGATATGAAATTCTACTTTCTCCATATGAAGTCCAATGAGGTTGGAACCACTCTCAAACATCCTGAAACAATTAATGGTAACATTAAAAATTTAAGTAAAAGGATAAATGTTTTACTTTAAGAATTTAACATTACAATTAGGGAGCGCCCAAGGAGCGTTCAAGAGCGTCTTGGGACCACGCTCCCATGCTCCAGGAGTGTTCCAGAGAGCGTGGCGCTCCCAAAAGGGAAAGGAGCATCCCGAAACTGCCCAAAGCGTGCTCCAAGGGTCGCTCCCCGGATGCTCCAGCTCAGAGCGAGCTCTAGAGCTTTAGAGTCGGGGGGGGGTGGTAACATACCTCTCATATGGTATTTATTCTTTTGGATTTCCTGGTGAAATTGGGTTGAAGGGAATTGAAATATTGTTGAATTTTCACTATGCTTGGCTCAAGCATGAGGGTTATTTCATTTCAGTCTTTTACTTGAATCATAAACAAATGCAGCTACACCTTTCACAATTGCTGCAATAACCAAGATCACAAGAAGAAATACCATGCACAAGAACACAAGAAATATCCTGGGAAAACCCTTCTCAACAAGGGAGAAAAACCCAACAATCCTTTGCTATATTCTCAGGAGAAGATCCTCCAACCATGAAACCCTAATGCACACAAGAGGGTGCTCTACTACCTTGAAACTTGTGCCCAAGAGAGGTGCGCACTTTATCCCTAGAAATGTACTTGCTGAAATTTCCAAATGACAAGTGACTTATGTATTTCCTCAATGGGGAAATCACCTTTATTTATATTAGACTGGACAAACAAAAAATGGTGTCTATTGGGACTGTTATCCACCAAGTTGCACTAAGATGGACTTCCAACGAGCCGCCAAAGTTTGAACAATTCCATGTTCAAAATTCAGAGTTCAGAAGTTCAACCGGTCAATAAAACCAACCTTTTTCACATTTTCCATACCCTCTAGGGAATTGTAATAAGAGATGTTGCATGATGAACTTGTAAATGTCTTAGCCACCTTCGACTTAGGCATGAGTTGTTACTCTGGAGTGTTTTTTTTACCTGTTAATTATATTTTGCTGTCTAAAGGCAATTTATAATTTCCAAGTTTTTTTCACTCAATTTCTCCAAAGCTGGAGTATATATTCATGGTTAGGCCTTAGCATGGATCTAAGCCTAGTGTCTAATGCATATTACTATGCTAAATATCCTCCTAAAGTTTATGAAAATGTGCTAAGTCCCCCTTAGGATTTTTTAATTTTTTCAGTTAATTAAAATTTTTCCGTAAAACGAGAATTTTTATTTAAAAATAAAGTTGTATTAAAAAGTGGTACCAGGAGTCTTCCTATGCCTTGGGGTGCTAATTTTTGGACCTAGAGCACCCACATTATCTAAGTACCCACTTTGGTGAGTGAAATTAGTGATTTTAATCACTAAAAAGTTAATTTTCCTCACAAAACCCAAAAAAGACAAAATCAGGAAAAATCAGCAAGTGCTATTTCCTGGGAAACATGTCGGAAACATGTTTTAACATGTCGGAGTGAAATAAAGATCAAAAGGGTATGTGGCAACCAAAGAGAAGTCTTAGGGATGTGAATTGAGTTATTTGGCAACCAAGCATGGTTTGGAGCATGTGCTCAATAGAGAGGTGCACCCCTCTTGGAGATGTGGCGCATCCTTTAGTGGGCAGCCCATCTCTTGGAGAGGTGGCGCCCTCCTACCTTCTCCCTTAAGCACATTTGTCAACTTTGGGGGTTAAAGGAAAGTTGGCAGCCTTGGGGTTACCACTTGACATGCTTCTTCTCACACTTGGTGCGCCCCTCTCCTCCACTTGGTGCGCCCTCCTCTCTTGGGGATCTTCATCCTTTGCTATAAATCAAAGCATCCTCCCATTGTAAAGATAGTTGGAGTTGGCGAGCCTTGCTTGTGGTTGTATACTATTGTAATACTTTTCATTTGGAATAAAGAGACTTTGGAGGTCAAGAAGGTGTGTGTGGATGCTTGATGTCATTTGTGTTTAATCTACGAGGTAATACTTGCCTAATTTCTTCTTTGGATTTGTTATCTTGGGCTTTGTAGAGAGTTATAACTCCATAGGATAGGATTTATTT
>ML791606.1:165930-178716 GCA_009831015.1 Picea engelmannii
AAACCCTCAAGGGGAAGAAAACCCAACAAAACTTCCTTAATAGAGATAGCCAATACAATGCCAAGATAATGAACCAAACAACACAGAAATTCCGCTCCGAAGGATGCGCCTCTCTCTCTCTTCCTTCTTCCGGCAACCGGTAACTGCAACTTCCTTCAATACTTGCGCACTAGATGAGTGAGCTGAGTGTGTGTTCAAATGAGGCGCTGGCCTCTCTTATTTATACAATTCTGGCATGTGTGGAAGTGTCTCTTCATTGGCAGGGCCGACTTCTTCTTCTGGGTGGTTATAACCACCTTTAATATATTTTGGGGCCTCTTTAATATATTCTGGGGCCGACTTCTTATTTAGCCTATTACAATTAGGGTTTGACCAATCCGCAAAAGGGGATTTGGTCAATTACAATGACCGACGTGATCAATCCACAAAAGGGGATTGATCTAATCAATAATAAATATGTTTTATCTTTATCCACAAAAGGGGATAAGAATATTCTTTGCAGTTACACAATATTTTAACAACCAATACAATGCCAAGACTAAGACTAAAATGCTAAAGATAATCCAACACTAAGCATGTGCCTCTCTTCTCCTTCTTCTTGTAACTGCAACAACCTTCAAAAGATGCGCACTAGATGACTGTCTGAGTGAGTGAATAAGTGAGGCGCCATCCTCACTTATATATATTAGTTGAGGGGCGCTAGGCTTATGTCTCTTCACAAGTAGAGCCGACTTCTTCCAATAGTGGTTAAAACCACTTTATTAAACCCTAGGGGCCGACTTTACAAACACCACCATATAAATATGGTTTGACCAATCCACAAAAGGGGATTTGGTCTTATACAAGACTCGACATGATCAATCCACAAAAGGGGATTTGATCTATATAATAATAACTCAATTATAATTAGAATATTCTTCGAAGTTACAATATTTCAACACTCCCCCTTAACAAGAAGGGTATTCTACTGACATAACCCAATACAACATCATCAAGAGAAAGAGAGGGTAGCATCATCATCAACATCTAGAACACTGACTAGCACATGTACAAATCATCGGAAGTTTTTCTCATCATCCACAGCATGGAGCTGGAGCATCATCATCATCATCATCATCAGCATGAAGTTGAAACATCAACATCAGTTAGTATAAAGTAATAACAACAATATCACCAACACAAGGCTGGTACACCATCATCAACAACACGAGGCTGATACAACATCATCAACAACACGAGGTTGATACAACATCATCATCATATGGAAACAAAATGAGGCAGGTGCAACAACAACATTTTGTGGTACTCTGAAAGACTGTCCTTACTAGACCTTCGGGATCTGCCCAGGAATCAAGAGATTCCCTAGGATATAAAATCCTAACATAGCTACCACGTGGTACTCTGACAAACTGTCCTTACCGGACCTTCAGGATCTACCCAGGAATCATAAGATTCCCTAGGATATAAAATCCTAACAGAGCTACCACTATTGACTACAACTGGCATATACATGCATAGGTACTCTGATAGACCGTCCTTACCGGACCTTTGGGATTTGCCCAGGGATGGTCAATCCCCTAGGGTATAAAATCCTAACGGAGCTACCTGTTGTTGGTTAGGATACAATAGTATCATCAACATCACTCCCCCTTTCGAAGGAGGTCCTTTTGGACTATACCAAGCTTGTCTCAGAAGTATTCAAACTTCACACGAGACAGAGGCTTGGTCAACACATCTGCAACTTTTCTCATCTGTGCTCACATATCGGAGCTGTATAGCTCCCCTCTGCGCCATATCACGAATGTATTGATATCAGATTTCTATGTGCTTCGACTTATCATGGAACATTAGGTTTTCTGTCATCTTTATGCAACATTGGTTATCACATAGAATCACGGTGGCTTCCATCTCCAGATCGAACAAACCTGTCAACAACCTCTAAAGCCGTATGGCTTCGCAACTGGCGGAACATGCTGCAATGTATTACGCTTTTGGTGTGCTGAGAGCAATACTGGATTGCTTCCTGCTTTGCCTTGAAGTCATGGCTAACCCCAAACTGAAACAACATCCTGAAGTGCTCTTTCTATCAGAAACACTTCCAGCCCAATCTGAATTAGTATAACCATACAGTCAGAAGTCATGATCTCCAGTATAACAGAGACCATAATCCAACGTACCCTTAAGGTATCTCATCACATGCTTTATAGCTACAAGGTGAACATGTCTAGGATCTACCAGACACTGATTCAAGGTGTTCACAACAAAGCATATATATGGCCTGCTATTTGTCAGATACATCAATGATCCGGTAATCTGTCTGTATAGAGTAGCATCAACCAACTCTGACGAAGTATCAACTAGGAGCTTCAAATTTGTTTCCATGGGTGTGTTCATGGCTTTACATTCCAACATGTCAAATCTCTTCAGTATTTCAACTGCATACTTCCCTTGGTTAAGGAAGATCTTTTCTGGGCTCTGTCAAACTTCAAGACCTAAGAAATAATGCATCGAGCCTATGTCTTTCATCTCAAACTCTGCAGTGAGTTTCTTCTTACAATCTGTGATGAACTTTTCTTCTCCAGTTAAGAATAAGTCATCTACATACAACAACAATATAACTAGCTCCTCATTCATAACCTTGAAGTAAAGGTTAGAATCAACTTTACTCTTGGTAAAGCCCAAGCTCGTTAGGATACTATCAATTATGCCATACCAAGCTCTAGGAGCTTACTTCAATCCGTATAGAGCTTTCTTCAATCTGCAGACATGCGTCTTTCTATCTTCAACTTCAAACCCTCGCGGTTGTTCTATATACACTTCTTCTTAAATAACACCATTTAAGAAGGTTGTTTTCACATCCATCTGGTGTAACTTCCACTTCATTTTGGTTGCAAGAGCTATGATGGTTTTAATAGAAATGTATTTGGCTACAAGAGCAACTGTCTATTCATAATCAATACCTTCCTTTTGAGAAAAACCACGAGCCACAAATCTTGCTTTATGTTTTTCAATACTTCTGTCTATGGCATGTTTTGTCTTGTATATTCACTTGGAAGATACCACATCTTTGTTCTTTGGTCTGGGAACTACTTCCCATACATCATTCTTTATAATGGATTGGTATTCTTCTGTCATGGCATTCACCCATTCTTTCTTTTGAATGGCTTCTTCAAAGCACGTAGGTTCCTTTTCTATGAGATCACACATCAAGGCCATATAGCTGGAGAATGGCTTAGGCTTCTTGATTTGTCTCATGGGTCCTTTTGGGGCACCATACTTCTCTCCATCTTGAATAAGTTCCCTCGCCCAAACTGGCTTTCTCTTGTGAGGGATCGTTGTGCGGGGAGGTTCTTGAGATTCTATTATATCATGATCTTCTGGAATCTCATCATCAGGGTTAATTGTAACTTCCTTCACAGGTTCTGCAACTCTGGGAGCTACAGGTTCTTCTTCATATACTTCTTCAACATGACATTTCCTTGATCTCTTGAGTGCTACAACTTCATCAAAGGTTACATCTCTGTTGATCTCAATATGATGGTAACTTGGTATGTAAATTCTGAAGGCCTTAGAGACCTCACAGTATCCAACACATATTCCCTTCTTTCCTGAGGGCTCCAACTTAGTTCTCTTTTTTTTTGGAATGTGTACAATTACTGGACAACCAAATATTTTGAGATGGCTTACTTCTGCTTCTTTTCGGTGAACATTTCTTTGGGGGTTTTGAATCCAAGTGCACTATGGGATAATCTGTTTTGGACATAGATTGTTGTTCTTCATGCTTCAGCCCATAAGTGCATTGAAAGATCTTGATCGTGGATCATAGTTTTTACTGCTTCCATAATTGTTCTATTCTTTCTTTCTGCTACACCATTTTGTTGAGGATTATAGGGAGTGGTGAGCTCCCTCTTAATCCCAACATCTCTGCAAAAGCTTCCAAATTCATTTGAGGTGTACTCTCCTCCATTATATGACCTGAGTATCTTGATTTTTTCTTTCGGAGAGGTTTTCTATCAAGGCTTTGAATTCCTTGAACTTTCTAAGTACTTCATCTTTTGATTTCAAGAAATAAACCCAAGTCTTACGAGAGTAATCATCAATAAATGATACATAGTATACATGCCCGCTTAAAGAGGTTGATGGCATTGGACCGCATATATTTGAGTGGATGAGTTCCAATATTCCTTTTGTTTTATTGTCGCTCTTTGGGAAAGGATTCTTTATGTTCTTTCCTTGTGCACATCCCTTGCATACACCTTCACGATCAACCTTAAATTCCGATAAACCTGTAACTACCTTGCTTACATATGGTAAGGCTTTGTAGTTGATGTGAGCTAGTCTTCTATGCCAAAGTTCACACGGACTTTCAATAGAGTGAGTTAAGGCTACATTTGAGTGACCTTTTAACTTGTACAAACCTCCTTTTGTTCCAATAACAACTACATCTTCTATAGTTTTTCCTTTAGGCCACATAAGAACTTCACCATCTATGATTGCAACCCTGAAACCTTTCTTATCTAGGGCTGAGATAGAAAGAAAGTTCTTTGTCAAACTTGGTACATAGAGTACATCCTTCATTCTCATCAGAGTTCCTGAATCCAGTTTGTAGGTGGATTCTCCCATTCCTTTGATAGGGTACTGATAATCATTTCCAAGTGAAACTTTTAGAGGGAAGTGCTTTTCTGTAAGGCTAGAGAGAATGTCTTTCTGACCTGTCATGTGCTTGGAAGCACTGCCATCTATGAGCCAAGTATTCTTTCCAGGTATCATAGATCCTAAGAGAACAAAAAACAAAACATAATCTTCAATTTCTTCTTTGGACAACTTCTTAGGTGGCTAATCATCTTCAGCGGCATGGGCATGATGTCTTTTGTTATTTCTCTTCTTGTATTCTTCCTTTTTGGCAGGATAGTTCTTAGCAATGTGTCCCATCTTATCACAATGATAACATTGATAAGAGGAGAAATCTTTTTCCTTTCTTTGACCGTTATGATATTTATGGAATCTCTTGGGAGGGTGAGATTCTTTATGAAAGTGGGTGAATCTCTTTGGAGAGTGAGATTCTTTATGAAAGTGGGTCTCCTTTTGGAAATGAGATCTTCTCTTTCCTCCTTTAGCATGAGTAGCTAGGGCTTGATCGTCATCCCTTATTAGTATGGCTTCTTGGTTGGCTACTCTTGCTTCTTCTTGAACACATTCTTCCCATAGACTGTCAAATTGGAGTTTCTCTTTTTTTGTACAAATAGTTTGGATGAAGTCATCCCAAGGTCTTGTGAGACCATTAAGAGCTGTCATTATGAGTTCATCTTCATCTAAGTTGTCTCCAATTGCTTCTAACTGTTCTTTGTATTGAGAAACCCTAGAGAAATAGTCTTGAACTATTTCTCCTTTCTGCATCTTTGTATTCTTGAGTTGGGTTCTCAGATTCATCTTTCTGTTGATGTTCTTTCCTTCATATATTCTGGTTAGGGCATCAAACATATCTTTCGTAGTATTCTTAGAAGACACTTGAGGGATCAAGTGGTCTTTAATGGAATCTGCAATTATTCTTTTGGCCCTAATCATATCCTTGTACTTTTCTTTCGTTGTTGCTTCTTCAGGCTCCGATACATTTTCTTTTATGAATTTTGCAAGGTCATTCTCTTCAAAATGAGTCCAATTCTGTACTTCCAGATACGAAAATTTTCCACACCTTCTAACTTATCAACAAGCTTAGTGCTTTCAGAAATATTGACCTGGAGCTAGGAAAATGACCAGAAAATGAAAGTGCTCAAAAACTTAATCTGAACTTACCAGGAGATGCGCTGGGCTGAGGCGAGTTCGTTGGAGCTGACTATTTCAGAAAATTCCAAGATTTTCCCCCTAAAACTTGACCTACGCTCTTTTGGACTAGTACTTCTGGTATTGGTTCTGGTTTCCTAGTTTTTTGGTTTTCTGGTACTAGTCAAAACTAGGGTTTGACTTTTTGGAGAATCTGGCCACTAAAAAGGTGCGCTCAAGCTTCCAAAGGGTGCGCTAGGGTAGGGTGCACTTCCCTAGATGATTTTTGGTCAAAAATTCCTCTCCAATAAAAAACTCTAATTTCCTTGTACGACAATAGTGACGTTTTTAGATACCCGGTGAAAGGTGCTCTATTTAGTCAATTCTGATACCATGTTAAGTTTTAATGCTTTTCAAAAATAATAGCATAAAGAGGATCATTGAAAGAAACACAATCACAAGGTACACAACATTTTATCTTGGGAAACCCTCATGGGGGAGAAAGCCCAACAAAAACTTCCTCAATAATAGATTGCCAATACAATGCCAAGACTAAGACCAAAACAATAAAGATAATCCAACATTGAGCATGCGCCTCTCTTCTCCTTCTTCTTGTAACTGCAACAACCTTCAAAAGATGCGCACTAGATGAGTGTCTGAGTGAGTGAACAAGTGAGGTGCCATCCTCACTTATATATACTAGCTGAGGGGGTGCTAGGGTTATGTCTCTGCGCCAAGTAGGGCAGACTTCTTCCAATAGTGATTAAAACCACTTTATTAAACCCTAGGAGCCGACTTTACAAACACCACAATCTAAATATGGTTTGACCAATCCACAAAAGGGGATTTGGTCTTATACAAGACCTAACATGATCAATCAACAAAAGGGGATTTGATCTATATAATAATAACTCAATTATAATTAGAATATTCTTCGAAGTTACAATATTTCAACAGTTACAAGGGTAAAGACATGTTCTTCCAAGGTCCTTCACATAGCTGGCATCACACCAACTAACAATCTTTAAGACTTTTTCGCTAAAAGTGATTCCTTACAAATATGCTCTCCTCCTTTATATATAAAATAGCTAAGGTAGGCCAACAATAAAACATGGACTAAGTTCACAAGTAAATGCTAGGCTAAGTCAACAACAAAAGCTTCAATTGGAATGCTACACCAAGCATGAATGCCACATGGCACAATAGGGTTTGTACAATCTTCTAGAGATAGTCATTCGACAGTGAACAATCGACTAGGAGAGTCGATTGAGTGGTTAATTGGGAGGTCGACCAAGGAATCAACTAGGAGACCAACTAGATGGTCGATTAAGCATTTGATTGGTCAAGCACTTAAAACCAAATAGTCAATTGGTGTGTAGAACACAATAGTAATTAAGGAGTTCATTATGTGCCCTAGCCATTCTATGTGGACGTCATCTTTCACTCTTCGAGGGAGTTGGTTACATCTTCGTGCTATATAAGATGGCCCTATGGGTTGATCTATGATATGGTGAACATGTGTATGTGTTGTGTATGGAAATATTTTGGTTTCTTACGATTCTTTGTATGTTGAGCTATGCTCGATTGTGCTTAAGTGTTGTAATGGTGTCTTGAGGCACCACCTTTCTTTTGGAATACTAGCTTTGATTCTCCAACATGGTATTAGAGCTAGTGGTTTGAGATTTAGTTTATTCTTTAGAAGTCTTGTGGAGGTTGTCGGCTGTATGTGGTCTGGATGAGTTGGATCTGTCTGATAATTAACTCAAGGTTTCAATTTGCAAACTAAATCTAGGAGTAGATCAATAGATTGACATATGAATTCCAAGCCAGAGCCTGTGGTTTTGGATGGCCACAATTATGGAATTTGGGCACAAGGTATAGAAACTTTGTTGAAGAGTAAAGCGCTATGGCAATTTTCAAAAATCACGGTTCCAAATCCAAAGGATGACCATCATAAGTTTGTCATCAACAAGAAGGATGAAACTGTAGGAGTTGTAATGACCGACATCTCTAAGGAGATTTGCTTTCATACAAGAAAGATCGATTGCTCGAATGTTGTTTGGAAAAAGTTGAAGACTTCATTTGTCAAAACTAATGAAAGTTGGGTTACGCAGATTTAGAAAGAGTTGATTTCTTTGGATCCTCTCTCTTTTGAAAGAATTGAAGATTATCTAGCCCATGTAAAGGAACTTTAGTTGAAATTGGTTGAATGTGGAAAGGGTATTCCCAAGAAGGATGGTCTTCTCATAGAAATGATGAATCTGAAGACACCATATGATGTATTTTGTTCGACATTCCGTGCCAGTAGGACCTCCAGGAAAGATGATGGTAAGCATTATACCTTTGTCTCTTTCTGTGGTTTACTGATTAGGGCACATGAAAAATTTCTTGATGAAGGGAAACTTGAGATCAAGCAATAGGCCCATTTGATGAAGAACAAAGATCACCAGGAGAAGGAACACGACTGTGTCAACCACATGATAAGAAGAAGCATGGTGATCAAAGTTTGACTAAGAAAGGTAGAATGAAGAAATCCCACTGCTATAGTGGGAAGTTAAGACATATAGAGGAGTCTTGTTGGCAGAAAACCAATGACCTAGAGGACAAAGTGAAGACTTGAAGGAAATCTGTCTATTGGAAGATTGACCAACCTATAGGACCAAACTTAAAAAGGTAAGGCAGATAACTATACATTTTTTGTTAGTACTTCTCAGGCCTTGAATGCTCATACTTCTTAGAGTGAATGGATAGTTGAAATTGGTTGCACCCATCACATGGAAAAAGATGTTTCTCTCTTTTCTTCACTAAAGGAACCTACAAAAAAATAAATCTTTGTAGCAGATGATAATGCATTTACTATTGTTGGTTGTCGAAAGATTGAATGTCAACATGGTGTGATCACTGATGTGTATTGATGCAGGAGCATCGCAAATACCCAAAAACGAGCGTGGAGCCAACACATGTGTTTTGAAACACATGACATATTTCTTTGAAAACTTTTTGAAGTTGAAGCGCCAAACCTTTAATGAATCCTTTATGAAGGAGCGCCTTTTGTATATTGTATCAGACCTCGAGCCATACGCTCTTGTCTGAAGTAGATAAGGAGGCATTTAATCTAGTTAATGCAGGTAGGTAGGATTTATTTCCAGATTAGACAGTTTTAGATGAAAGGAGGGAAAACGGATATAGACACCCTCATTGTATCATTGTAACATTAGCCAGCATTCAGAAGAGAGAGCAAAGAATATTGTATGGAAAACACCCATGTATATGCAGTTGAATTAATAGAAGAAAGCTTTGATTCAAGCGCATGGTTTTGTGTTGTTTTCTCTGTGTATTATGCTTATGAATGTTTGTTCCTGTTGTGCATTTGTTTTGCATATGCTGTGCATGTGATTTCATGTTTCAATTGAAGTTTGAGAGGGAGACAGAATGAGTTTCAATTGTTTCTCTATCTGAGCCAGGAGATTCCTGCAAGGTGTGCAGTTGAATTCATCCGCATAGAGTGCGTTGATGAAGGCTCAGTAGTTGAACTTTTATTCTCGTTCGCCCAGAAGTTGTTTTGGGTTATTGAAGCCGTGCAAGGTGAGTGCGCAGGCAGAAAGGAGTCTCAGTTGTTAATCTGAGCAAGGAAATCGACGACTGCTGCTGCAGGAAGTGCGCAGAGTCAGAAGGATTCAACACTCGAGGAGTTGTTGAATGTTGAGCGCAAGGATTGCGCGCAAGTTCCTCTGAAAGAATCAGAGTGGAAGAGCTCAGGAGGTATAGCACCTTCGTGATATTGTTAAAGGAGAGCACGGGAGATTCGTGCCGTAGAAGGTTCAAGCAAGAGTTACAAGCGCAGGCGTTGGAGAGAAAGTTTTGAGAAAGGATACTTAGCCATTCTCAAGAAATCATCAAGAAGGGTGAAGTGACGGTTGAGATCTTGAGGAACAGCTCGGGGAAATCCCGTCAGCCGTTAGATCCGTCGGAAGTAGCAAAGAAGTTACAGCCACGCTAGGGATTTAAGCCCAGAGTACTGTGAGCCGTTGGATCAGGGGTTGTTTTCTCGCCAGCCGTCAGATCTGGGAAAGTTGCGCTCAGGTTAAGCCTTAGCGTGCAGGAAAGGAGCCCGGGAGTCATCGGGACTCAGTTCATCGGAGAATCGGGGTTCCCGAGGACATAGAGCTCTCGCATATTGGAATCGCAATCCGCGATTTCCCGACGGGAGGTTTGAACCGTCCATTTGCGAGGACGCGTGGCAAAAGATCCCGGAGAGTCGGAGTTCGAGGTTTGGAAGGTCCCGTGAACATCGACCACGGAAATCGCGAAAACCCGATACGTGATTTCCCGATCACCACAGGGGTGTAGGCCATAGGCGCAGAACAAAGGACAGGGTCGAAGGGTCAATCCCTCGCTGAAGTCAACGCCAAGTGGCATCGCAATTCGAAAATCGGGGATCCGTGGGAATAGTGGATCACAACAGCGCAAAGGCCGATTTCCCGACGGGGAAATTCCCGATAGGAGCAAGGTAAGCATTCGAGGAATATTCTTCGGGTTTCGGGGATCTGTAAGACCCGACCTCGTGAGTGCAGGGACTCGCGATCACTCGAAGCTCGATTTCCCGATAGGGCGAGGGGAGATCATAAGGGGAGTTCTGTGGGTGTAGAAAAGTCCCGATAAGGGATTTGAAGAGTGTTTCAGCTCTTCGGGCCAAAGGAAAATAAGGTCCCGGTGATCGCGGACGTGTGCCGAGTGACGTCTGCATCAAGTGGTATCAGAGCGAGAAAATCTCTCTGTTTTCTGTAACAGAGGAGAAGAGAAAATTTCACCATGCCGCCGAGAAGAGGTAGACAATCACCCAATCCAGAGGGGGAAAGGGAACTGTCCAGGGAAAGAGAAATGTCCAGAGAAAGAAGTAGCCAAGGACAGAATGTAGAGATGGAGAGGGAAATACGAAATCTTCGTGCCAGAATGGAAGATATGGAAGCAGCGCAGAGACGCACAGCCAATGCTGGAGATCTGAGTGACTCCGAAGGCGAAGTTGAGGCTGAACCACAAGGAGGAGTTGCAGCCGAAGATGCAGCCAATGAGCGATTGATCAAAGCTATCGCCCGGATGAGTTCTAAGACAAAAATGGACATTCCAGTCTACGAAGGAAATCTGGATGCAGAAGAGCTTCTGAATTGGATTAGATCTCTTGACACCTACTTTGATCATGAAGATATCGAAGAGGATAAAAAGGTAAGGCATGCTGTCACGAAATTGAAGGGACATGCAGCATTATGGTGGGACGAGCTTCAAGCAGATAGACGTTCCAAAGGCAAGCAAAAGATCAAACGCTGGGATCGAATGATTGCGAAGATGAAGGCAAAATTCATCCCAAGGGATTATCAGATCACACTGTTCAGAAGGATGCAGAACCTGAGACAGAAGTTGATGACGGTGAAGGAATACAGCGAAGAATTCTACAAGCTCAATATCAGAGCAGGTCATCGGGAGAGCGATGATGAAAAAGTTGCTAGGTATATGAATGGCTTAAGATACAATATCCAAGATGAGATGAGCATGACAACCGTCAGAACGGTTGAGGATGCGTATCAAATGGCGTTGAAGGCTGAAGAAAAGCTGAGCCGTAAGCCAACACAGCGAGGCCGAGGTAGGAGCCAGCCGAAAGGTAAGTTGGTTACCCAAGATAGGTTCCAGAAATCTAAGGATGACTGGAAGAAGCCTCAGACCAGAATGGAAAGAGGTGGAAGTTCTCAGCGAGGCCATCATGCTGAACAGCGAATGCAGCAGGCAGAACAGAGTGGAGGATACGCTGATGTTAATACTTTTCCTCGTACCAGAGGTAGAGGAAGAGGCCGAGGAGGAGTCATCACATGCTACACATGTGGGAAAAATGGACACAAAGCAGTTGACTGTCCAGACATGAAGAGAGATGGAGGAGAAGCTCACATCGCCGAAGCACAAAGGCGAGCTGCTGAAACAGAAGACGCAGAAGACAGAAGGTCTTTAATGATGCAAAAAGTTCTCGTAACACCCGAGAAGGAGGTGGAGGACACAGCTCAGAGAAGCAGATTGTTCAAAACTGCATGCAAGACCAAAGACAGGAAATGTAAGGTCATTGTGGATAGCAGAAGCACCGACAATCTCGTTTCAACCGAGATGGTGGAGAAACTAGAGCTGGAAACGACAAATCACCCGAGTCCATATAAAGTATCATGGCTACAGAAGGGACATCAGGTGAGTGTCACTAAACAATGCTTAGTGGACATCAAGATAGGAGGATATAATGATAAAATTCTCTGTGATGTTATTCCTATGGATGTATGTCATTTATTGCTAGGCAGACCATGNCAATATGACAGGAACGTAATTCATGATGGGAAGATGAATACGTACACTTTAGAGAAGAATGGGAGAACACATATGTTACTTCCAATTAAAGAAAAAGAAGTAAAACCAGAGACGATAAATACTGTACTTCTCATGAGTGGGAAGGAACTTCTGGCAGAAGTAAAGAAGAAGGAAGATCCACAATTCTTTGTGGTCAGGAAACGGAGAGTTGTTTTGACCAACACAAGAGTGGATGATCTGCCGACAGAAATTCAGGAACTATTGGAAGAGTTCGCTGATATAGTGGTGGACGAATTACCTCATTCGTTGTCGTCGATGAGGAGCGTGAGCCATCACATAGACCTCATACCAGGAGCCAGTTTGCCGAACAAAGCAGCGTACAGGTTGATGCCGCAGGAGAATGAGGAAGTTAAAAGGCAGGTACAGGAGCTGCTGGATAAAGGACTGGTTAGGGAGAGTCTAAGTCCGTGTGCCGTTCCTACGGTACTAAGTCCAAAGAAGGATGGAGGCTGGAGAATGTGTACTGATTCCAGAGCCATCAACAAGATAACCATCAGGTACAGGTTTCCATTGCCGAGGATGGATGACTTGATGGACTGCTTGAGTGGAGCAGAGTTTTTTTCAAAAGTGGATTTGAAAAGCGGATACCATCAGAGTCGCATGAGGGAAGGCGATGAGTGGAAGACA
>ML791606.1:201017-216001 GCA_009831015.1 Picea engelmannii
CAACCCGACACGATTCATAGTGATCGTGTCCATTGGCGAATACGTAACCAGACCAACGCATTCTGGGAAGTTAGCAACCATTCCGAGATACATGAGTGCATAGAGGCATCTCGGCAATGGAAACCGTTCCAGCCCTAAAGAACACCTGTAATCAAATTTCTGAAGGAAACCATACATTGCAAAGACATAGAACATTCGCAGGCATATCTGTAAGCAACGATTATTAGAAACACAGTATAAATTAATTAACTAATGATGGCTCTGTTGAACGACGAACTAAATCAGCCGAACTTGATCGAATTTGTGCGGCTGCTCATCAAATGCGACGAATTTCGAATTTGAAGGATCAAATTCGGCGAATGTGGTGACTAAGCATACATGTACGAAAAATTGTACGGACACTTTCGTACAATTTGTTACACTGGTACGGTTTTTTCCTTCTGCGGCTGCCTCTCTCTCCCACATGTGCGGTGTGCTTTCCCTGCCAAGAACAGAAAATAGAGAGTCCTCAACACTAGGCCAGATTTTCCATAGTTGCAAAAATTACCTTGCTGAAATCACCAAGCTCCTTGACACATGCAGACTCTCCATCACCACACTATGTCACATTGAGATTTATCACAATCTCTCCTCTCCTTATATAGGAGTCTTATGAGTGAGTTTAGGAACCCCTTCTAAACTCAATAATTAATTAGAATATTTCAATCCTCTTTGTGGGTGTGGCACCCCCACACAAGCCCACAAAGCCCAACAACTTGCCCATAAGACCCTAGCCTCATTCCAAGGCCGATTTCACTGAAACGAAAGGTTGATCTGGTGCCAACAAAGATTCTCACATGGCTGACACCTTAGCCTCTTGTGGGAATACCTCCCAAAGCTACAAAATCAACAGTTAAAATGTATCGCTAATCATTTTAGTGCAGATATGTTATTAATAGTGTACTATTAATAATGTAGAAATAATAATGAGCACTTATGATTGTGACTCGTGAGTGCACCATCTCCCTGTTTACTGAAATTTCGAAAGTGTCTTTTCCAAAACCCATACTGTTTCCCAAGCCTATACACATTTTCCCATACTAGGTGATATAGGTACATGATGTTCTCTATCTCTCAGAAGAAACATAAGTCTGTTTTCAAGGCCGTGTTGGGTGGTTTCTGGTTGCTATCAGATCCTAGACTGTAATTGCCAAATTAGTTCAGTATTTCCCTCTACTACTTTGTACATAGTTTTCTTCATCCTTGGTATATCAATGATTTGTGGAGTGTCATCCAAAGGTCATGACAGCTGCAACACAATTCCCTTCTTTGGATGTCAAAATTTTTTATGGGCTTTACTCTGGTGTACATTTGATTTATTCTCTGATAACATTTCTGTAATACTTTAAATAGATTCTCATGTGTAACTCTTCTGGATCCAGGTGTGTGAAGCTAACAGATAATGGGTTGGCACAGCTTTTAAAGAGTTGTGAAAGCATAGAATATCTGAACCTTTATGCAGATTCGAGGTTCGCCTATGTGCTATAATGTTTTATTATTAGATATAAGGCCACGGCTTTAGTATATTATTACTTTATGATTGCTCTTTTCTTGCAGTTTTACTGATAAGTCCTATGACGAGATCTCGCATCTTACTGAGTTAAGAGTCTTGGACTTGTGTGGTGCCCAGGTACTTTACTTATTTGAACCATTACAAGTATAATCAACAATTTAATGGAAGGATTTATGTTTTATTATACCCTTATTGTGGTGTATCCTGTGCATAATTAGGCTGGTGATGTATCTATTAACAAGGTTCGTGTGTTATGCTGAATGCTGAATTATGGTTGCATTTGTATTATAGAATCTATCTGATCAAGGTCTTTTATCAATAGCCAAATGCAGGAAGCTGGTATCCTTGAATTTGACTTGGTATGTTTTGAAACATCTTTTCCTTTGCAAATAGTAAAATAATATGCTACTCTTAAGTACTTTGGCATTCTTAACATTGCAAATCTAACCACTATCATGATAGGTGTGTTCATGTTACAGATGTTGCTGTCAAAGCAATTGCCCAGAATTGCCTCTCACTTGAATTTCTTAGGTGGACTTGTACAACTCTTTCATAGATAGAACTTGAGTTGGCTAATTTAACTGAAAAATGTGATTTATCATAGAACAGGGAAGGGAATGGGAAGTATAATTACTTGACAACTTGCCTGTTTTTGTAGTTTGTTTGGAATCATGGGAGTAACTGATACAAGCTTAGAGACTCTTTCCAAGTTGTCTTCACGGAATTTGACAACATTAGATGTAAATGGTTGCATTAACATAAAGGTATGTTGGCGCATTTTATGATTTTTTCCTTCCTATTTTAGGTTTTAAATCGCTACCAATGGTCAGTTCAACTGTAGATTTGATTGCCCATTCATATCATTTTCAGATGGGTATATGAATGCCTTGACACTGATCTCGTTTTCCATATTCTGCAGAAGCGGTCAAAAGTTGAGCTGTTGCAACTTTTTCCCAAGCTTACTTGTTTCAAAGTGCACAGCTAATTTTTTCTCTCCTGGTAATTGTTTTTAGATATGCCCTTTTCATCTCCCGTTTGCAAAATACACCTGCAAACACGAGCTTATTTCCATATTTCCCACAGTTTTCACTGTTTTATTTGCAGCCGTTCCCATTGTTCTATTTGTTATCTATTTTCTATTGCTGGTTTGATAGAGGCCAGTGAAATATTCAGCATTGATTTAATTTCTGAAATTTGGACTTCATTAATATCTTGAAACTAGCATTGCCACCACAGAGAGGTGGCTGAGAGACCATCCAATAAAAGTTCAAACAAATACAGTGTAAATGATTATAATAAGCTCTCTCATTAAAGAAAATAGAAGTATGGATTTTGAATGAACCTCGTGAATGATGAATATCAATCTTAGATATGGAACCATTGTTTCTGAGTGTTGGTAAATTATTGTGAGAGATCAATGTTTTCAATGTTACTCTTGATGAATATGATCTACCCCAAGTATATCCTCAGGTTTCTCGTTTCTTAGTTACTCCTATACTACCATTTGCTAAACTGGTATTTTGATGTAAATGATGAATGTATAAATCCTAGTTTTTGTTATAAGAGTAGACATACCCATCAAACTCGATTTCAAGGGAATATTTTATGTATAGAGAAACAACACTGCCACCATAATGTTTGAGATTAGTGTTTGGTGCAAAAAACAAGAAGGGACTATCTTCTGTCAACCAAAATAAATCTCTTATATGGGTCCTTGAAACTAACTTTTGACTCCTATTATGAAAAACGTAGCTATCTTATCAATGTTATTGTTATCATAGTCAGCTTTACAATTTCGGCAAAAATGGAAATGTGGAAGATTTTAAAGTGATTCACTGGAGAACTTATTGATCACTTTTTACAATGTGGCAATTTAGCCTTAGAGATGAAGTTCAACTTTCATCATCACGTAATAATGAGAATATGATATGTAAATTGCCAATGACAAAGTTGACTTTCTTGGGATCAACTAAAATCACTAAATTAGCAGATCTTAAATTTAAACTTTACACCAATATGCAACATAGAAAAGTATTTCAACTACACGTGATGGATTGCACTTCTTGTTCAATTTTAATGATGCTAAGGCTCAAGCATGAGGTTTATTTCATTTAGCATGTACTTGAACCATAAACAAATGCAGCAACACCATACACAAGTGCCGCAATAGCCAAGATCACAAGAAGAATTACCATGCACAAGAACACAAGAAATATCCTGGGAAAACCCTTCTCAACAAGGGAGAAAAACCCAGCAATTCTTTGTTATATTCTCAAGAGAAGATCCCCCAACCATAAACCCTAGATGCACACAAGAGGGTGCTCTACAACCTTGAAACTAGCGCCCAAGAGAGGTGCGCACTTCAGCCTTACAAGTAGGTCTGAAATTTTCACATGACAAGTGACAAGTGTGAGTGTGTTTCCTCAATGGAGAAATCACCTCTATTTATACAAAACAAGACATAGCAATAGGTGTGTCTATTGGCACAACAGGGCCGACCTCGATAAATAAAAAATATAATTAATTATTACAATAAACATTAATTATCTTTCACATATGGTGGGGTCGACTTGTACCCTTTACATCACAATTAGGGTTACAAGTAAATCTTACACTTAGACAATATAGCAAGGGATCCACATGTCCACTAGGGACACATCTGCCTGTGCTCAGCCACAGGGACGTCGTACTCAACAAATCTCTATCTCAACTAAGTCCACAGGAGAATCATCTGGAGTACCATCTCAAGCCTGAGTCCACAGGAGTACAAAGACATGAGACCACACATCGACTCAACTCTCACAAAGGAGAACGATACACCCATCACATGGGCTCTCACAGGTCGAATCAACTCAATCTAGAGGAGAACGTATCCTAGAGAATGTCACACGATGCTACAATCATCAACACTCCCTCTCTGCTAGGGAGGCATTCTCCACCAGGCCAAGTCTCTCATGGAAGTACTCGAACTTCGTCCTGGCAAGTGGTTTGGTGAAGACATCTGCAATTTGCTCATGTGTAGAAAGGTATTGCACATGTACTGCTTTTCTTTGCACCATATCTCTGATATAATGGTATTTGATCTCAATGTGTTTTGATTTATCGTGAAACACATGATTCTCTAAGAGCTTCACACAACCCTGGTTATCACAATGAATAATGGTAGAATCTATCTCATGATCAAATAAATCTTCAAGGATTTTGCAAAGCCACACTGCTTCGCGGACTGCCACACATAACGCTATGTACTATGCTTCTGTGGTACTCAAAGCCACAGAGCTTCGTTTCCTACTACACCAGGAAACCATTGTAGACCCGAAGGTAAAACAACAACCAAATGTGTTATTCTGTTCCACTCCGCTCCCTGCCCAATCTACATCGGCATATCCCTGCAATGTCATGTCTACACCAGATGCATATCTCAGGCCATATCCAATTGTGCGTTATAGATATCTCAGTACATGCTTCGATGTTATCCAGTGAGTCTATCTCGGCTGACTCATAAACTGACTAAGTACGTTCACTGCATAGCACATATCAAGTTTGGTGTTAACCAAATACATCAATGATCCAATCAGCTGTCTGTAAAGATGTGGATCAATCTCGCCTGAATCAGTAGAATCCTTGTTCATTTTCTTCAGATCCATCACCATTGGTGTAGGCATGGATTTGCAGTCTGTCATACCAAATTTCTTCAATATCTCCACTGTATATTTTCCTTGACTCAAGAAAATCTCATTAGTCCTATGCCATACTTATAGTCCTAAGAAGTAGTGCATCATACCCAGATCCTTCATCTCGAATTCAGAAGTCAATGCTCGCTTGCATTCAACAATAAGTCTTTCTAAATCGGTGAGAAATATGTCATCAACGTATAGGAACAAGATCAAGCACTCGTCACCAACAATGTGATAATATAGGTTTGGATCAGCAACACTCTTGTTGAAGCCCAACTCATCAGGAATCCATCCATCTTCTCGTACCAAGCATGAGGTGTCTGCTTTAGTCCATCTACTCAAAAATCTGTGTGGTCTCTTGCTCTCTCAGAATGTGTCGCGAGGAGTTGCATATCCCTCTGCCTCCTGTAGAGTTTGTCGAGCTCAGGCAGGCCTTTTATGGCCTACTACAATGTCTCTGGGAACATCAAGTGGACCAACTGGATCAACTGGATTAATGGTTGTCTCCCTCTGAATTGCTAAAGGGGGAGAAGGTATTGTCTTGCCGTCAATCTTCATCTGAAATTCTTTGGATCTTCGAAATGCTATATCTTCCTAAAAAAATGACATCTCTGCTTACCTCAATTTGTCTCTAACTAGGGATGTAGATCTGGTATGCCTTCGAAGATTCACTGTACCCACAAATGTGCCCTTTCTGTCTAAAGGGTCTAGCTTGGTTCTTTTCTCCTTGGGTACATGAAAGTATAATGGACACCCAAATGTCCTGAAGTGTCCAACCTCAGGCTTCACTCTGGTGAAGGCTTCTTCGGGAGTCATGTTCTTCAAAATATGGTGAGGACTCCTATTCTGAACATATATTGTTGTCATGGATGCTTCTGCCCACATAATCATAGGTAGATTATGATAATGTATCATCACGTTGGTTGCCTCAATGATGGTTTTGTTCTTCCTCTCTGCAACCCCATTTTGTTGAGGGTAATAAGGAACAATGTACTCTCTCTTGATCCCTGCCTCAATACAAAAATCACTAAAATTCCTGGAGGCATGCTCTCCTCTATTATCTGATCTCAGCACCTTGATCCTCCTCTCAGTCAGGTCCTCAACCTGAGCTTTAAATTCTTGAAATCTCACAAGGACTCCATCCTTGGTTTTCAAGAAGTAAATCCACGTCTTTCGAGAGTGATCATCGATGAAGAGCACATAGTACAAATATCCGTTCATGGAGGCAACAATCATGGGTCCACACACATCTGAATGTATCAAGTCCAAGATCCCCTTGGATCTATTGTCACTACTCAAGAAGGACCCTTTGACATTCTTGCCAAGAGCACAACCTCTGTAAACACCATTATGTTGAACATGTATCTCTGGAAGACTTGTTACCATCTTCCCTAGAGCGGGAAGGGCTCTATAATGAATATGAGCAAGTCTCCTATGCCATAGCTCACTCAAGCTTATAGTATCATGTAACAGGGCATGGATTGATCGAACGGTCAACTTATATAAGTTGTTTTCTCGAACACAAATCACTCAGGCAGAATTCATATGTGAGTTCTTGTGCCATGCAAGGACTTTTCCTTCAGAGAAGGTAACCTTGTAGCCTTTGTCCTCTAAGGCAGAAACAAAGACAAGGTTCATTTTCATCCTAGGTATATATAGTACCTCACTCAACTGAAGGGGTATGTCAAAATCTAGTTGGAATGTAGAAGTTCCAACCCCTTTCACATTATATCTGGCATTGTCTCCAAGTACAACATGTAGATTGGTCTCTTTCTCAACAAGATCTGTTAGATGATCTCTATATCCGGTCATGTGCCTGGAGGCACCACTGTCAATTAACCAAATATCACTATTAGTAGGGACCGTACTTGAGAGTATTGATATGAAGAAGAATGCTTCATCTTTGATGTCTTCATCTCTCTATTGTGGCTCTAGATCAACATCAGCAGTGGAGGCAAGTTGTCTTCCTTTCTTCCTGGTAGGACAATCTCTCGCAAAGTGTCCATACTTGTCACATTTGAAACACTGGATCTTTGATTTATCTTGTCTATGATCATGACCTGAAACTGATGAAGTCTTCTTACCTTTGAATGCTTTATTGAAGCTTCTTCTATTCCTTCCTCCTTTCTTTGTATGAAAGGAAAGAGCATGATTGTCATCAAGAGGGGAGTCTTGCACTCCTCTAGCTATAAGTCGAATTTCCTCCTTGGTACAGTGTGTCCATAGACGATCAAAAGTAGGTAGTTCTACTCTACCAATGATACTTTGAAGAAATGGTTCTCAATGCTTTGGAAGAGCATTGAGAGTGGTCAAGACAAGTTCTCTGTCTGATATAGTTTCTCCAATGGCACCTCGTTGATCTCTGATCTCTAAAATCTTCATGAAGAAGGTAGTAGTGGTGTCAACTTTTGTCATCTTGATATTTTGAAGTTGGCTCTTCAATGTAAGAGCTCTAAGGGTGTTGTTACTCTCAAACATATTCTTCAATGCTTCATACATCTCATAAGTTGTCTTCAGGTTGGCAATACGAGGTAGGAGATGATCTCTCACTGAGTAGATAATTATCTTCCTTACTTTGATGTCATCTTCCTTCCACTCTTCCTTCTCTTCATCAATAGTTGTCTCTGGTAAAGCCTTTTGTATCACACTCAATAGGTCATCCTCTTCCAAGGTGATTTGTAGTCTTGACTTCCAGGAACTGAAGTTGCTTGATCCATCTTCCACCAAGGTTTTGTTCATCATGGTTTGCAAATTCTTCCACAAACCCTTAACAACTAGGCTAGGAAACCTAATGGCTAGGCTAGGCTAGGCTGTAGAAACCCTAGACCAAATTTTCTGCAGAAAATTGCAGAACCCTAGAAACTTTAGGGCCAAAAATCCAAAATTCTTGGAATTGCACTTTGAGAGTCTCTCAAGATGCGTTGAACGAGGTTGTACACTCCTATGCCAAATTTAGCCCCAACATTTCAGTGTAGAGTGTTGAAACGACCAAAAAAGAGAGGGTCATACTTTTTCTTCAGAAACCCTAGAGGGTCGTACAGTGTGCAAAAAAGGGGACAGTTGGCTTTAATGGTTGTGCAATGGGTCTTTCAAGTCCTTTGCTTTGATACCATGTTGAATTTTCACTATGATGTTAAGGCTCAAGCATGAGGTTTATTTCATTTAACATGTACTTGAACCATAAACAAATGCAACGACACCATACACAAGTGTTGCAATAGCCAAGATCAACATTTCCTCAATACCTTTACCCAGTTTTAATTACTTAATGTGCTTGTCTTGCATCAACATTTCCTCAATACCTTTACCCAAGGTATCACATTCTAGTATGAAAGTCTTATTGAAGTTCAACACGACTAAGACATGAGTAGTACACATGGCTTCCTTTAGGGCATGAAATACCAACTTTGGTGCATCGGTCCATAGAAAGGCATTATTTTTTAGCAAGGTTGTTAATGGGGCTACAATTATACAATAATGTTACTCAAATTTTATGTAGTAACGAGTAAGACCAAGGAAACTGCATAATATTTTTAGTGTCTTTGGGTGTGGCCGGTCTTTCATAGCATCAATTTTCTTGGGATCAACTCACACCCCTATCCTACTAACGATGTGACCCAAGTATCTCATTTTAAATGCACCAAAGCACATTTTGAATGTGTTATCACTCAGACACTCCCTAAAGGAAAAGTCTAACCTTTAACACGAGGGAAATCCCAAGGACATTATCAAGTGAATCACTCATTGTCACCTATATGATTCACTCCACACTTTAGGCTAGGAAAGATCGAGCCAAGGTGGTGATCCCATGTTATTGAGTTAAGTCCTATCATTATAGTTTTAGAGATAAGTGAGGACAAGAACTAGACACAATACCACATAACACTCTCATATCAAATCTAGGTAATCAACAAGCAAACCAGTGGATAAAGGGGCCTTTCAAAAGTCAACCTCTAGGGGATGTCAAGTCTCCAAAGACTGGATCGTGAAGGAATGAGAGACAATTACGGTAACATGGTCACAACATTCACCCAAGGTGCAAGTACCCTCATGAAGACAGGCACCCTCCCTAGGAGACAAAACGACGAATGTTTCTGCCTCCAGTACTGCGAGTACTTCACCCCTGTAGTCACCTCTATAGGCATCCTAGGAATGGCTTCCAAGGTCACAACTTCACAATCAGCGACCAGGGGAAACAATCATAGGTCAGGACCACACATATGGACAAGGAAACTAATCCCGAAATTCCAAGAAGTGATTCCACCAAAGGGGCCTCCCACTTCCGAAACCCCATACACATAGTAGTCTGCAAACACCAAAACAAGTGAAGAGTGGATATCTTCCCCACTTTCCGTAAGTGTGACCTCGTGCTTGAATCCTGTGTTAGAGGAGCTTTCCCAGTGAATACCTCCTACTAGTGTTAGATTTCTCTCTCTTTAGTGACACCTAGTTTGGCTTTGTGGCCTTGGAGAATTTAATCTCCATCCTACACCAAGGCCCAAAATCTTGTTCTAGATGTTGGTTTGCTATAAATGAAAAATGTCAAGTCAATTTTAGATTAAGATTGTTTTAGGGTTGTTGATTACACAAAGGGTTAATGTTTTTGGTGTGCTTGAAAATAGACAAAGCTTCTTGAATTTTTGAGGAGTGTAAGATTTCTTATATGTAATATTTAATGAAGCATGTGATATAATGACAATTGCTTTAGTCAATTCCTTCCAAATGTTCCAATAAACTATTTACAACAATCAATGATATCAAATAACCAATGAAAAACGTCTGAATTGAAGTTTGCAAGATACTTATGTAGATGTACTTAGTTCATGAGTCAATCATCATCATTATAGCCACACCATTTATCATTGTTTGCTCATAATCACCAAATGAGATTTTTAGAGAAAGAATGCTCAAATGCAACCATGCACCCACATAAGATATCATATGCAAATTATAAACACTAAGAAAAGGTATATTTGATGAGATCGTCTGAAAGCAATATAGTTTTGAACCACAAAGACAAGGGGCAACAATAATGATCAAGTCTCAAAGTTTAGATTTTTATATTTCGATTTTATACATCAATCTACAACATTGAACAATACATACGTTCCTCACCTAACAAATTGTGTGAAGAGATATACCAATAAAAGTAAGACTATTTGTGTGAGTTTACAATAATGTATTATATCATTCGTTTTGATGATGATTGTATCATTCCCGCAGTGGGATTTATGTCAAGTATTGCAGAGAATACATTGCTAAAATGATTCCTTTAACTATCATGGAATACCATGTAAATATCAACAACTAGAGTTCTTTAACCAAAGGTCTAGAACAACATTCAATGGTCTTCAAATCATCAAAATGATGTCAGTAGTACATAAATAAATGACAGTAGCATCGTATAGCAAAGTTGTACTATTCATTTAGTTCTTATATTCTCAAACAGTGGAAGCACCCTATGAAGAGAGATAAYATTCAAGCCAATGTTCCACCAGGTCTCCAGGACAGGGGGACGTAGGTGGAGGGAGATGCACATGGGGACATGTGGAAGTACCCCCAAATTTTAGGGATTTTAGGGAAATGGGGGATGGGGGGATGTCACACACACACACACACATATATAATATTTAAAAAATAAWAATAAWAATAATAATAAAATCTCAACAATAACAATTCAATGTTTATCCCATGCAAATTCATCAGTAAATACTAAAATACTAAATTAGTAAATTGAAAATTCAAATTTGTAAATGATATAAACTATTAAACATGATTCAAAATTCAAATTCAAATTCAGTAATGAAATACATTGATTCATAAATCATAAATCAAAGTTGAAACATAAATAGTAAAATAATAAATATTGATACATTGATTTAAAAATTAAATTCATCATTTATCATTCTAGAATCTAATTAATTAGTACTAAGAAAAATACTAAATAGTAGATATTAAAGTATGAAATAGTAAACTGGAATTACTCACTCAAAAATTTAAAATAGTAAAGAATGATCAATCAAGGTCTAAGGTCATCAGTATCTAGAGTAAAGACTCAAAAGTTAAAACTGAAAAAACAATTAACATAGAAAATAAATTTTAAAATGACCATCATGGAGTCAATCTTATTGACCCGTACTTTACATCCATCTCCAGCATGGAGTCAATTTTTAAAATTTATTTGTGTTTTAATTATTTAGCTTTTAAAATTTAATAAATTAATTGTGTTTTAACTTTTATCTTTTTTTTATATACATATTTGTTTATTAATTTTTTAATTTTCGTTTTTCAACCTTATTAGGCAAACAAAATTCAGGGGGACACCTAGGGGTCCCCCTTTCGGGGAGACTCATCCCCCATGTCTCCCTACGTCTCCCCAAAAAGGGGATGTTGGGAAACGTCCCCCCCAGGAGTCCCCGCATCCCAGGGACGTGGGAAACGTGGGGGACTCGACCCCCACCGTAGGGGACACATCCTCGTGGAACACTGATTCAAGCATATAATGAGATCATTTGACCATTTTAAGCATTGATTTGTATTTGTGGGATATGAGGAATATGAAAAACACCAAAATGTTGCAAGGACGGAATGTAGATCAATACTGGATATGAATTTGTCCTCCAAAAAAAATTAGACAATCAAGTAACTCTTGGACAGTGCTTAGGATAGAGTAACAACTTGTTGATTTATGAGACTGTTTGGCACCTTTCAGAAATCAAATATATCTCAAGTTAATGGGCATAAAAAATATCCTAGGATGTTTACCAAAGAGATTGTATACCATTATTGCAAACAAAACACTTTATTTATGCAGTCTGAACGTTCCTTTAACAATCAATAAAAAAACACAATGATGGGATTCCAATCTAGGTTGTTTGGGGTAATAAGGGCATGGATTTGTTGTTAAGACAGTTTTAGGCAAGAAAACCTAGCAATGACTCAAAAGACGAGGATATCCTTGGGTTTGAAATTATGGAACTCTGTAGATTTAGCTTAGTGAGATGGGTAGTGATACATTCAAGCAAATGAGGCAACGATCTATGAAGAAGTAAAATTGTTTGAGGGTTAAGTTTGATTTGGAGTATGGCATAGTTTGGAAACTCGATATGTTGCAACGTCCCTTTAAAATGGTGGTATACTTCATATCTAAGGCCTTAAAAATTTTGCAAATTTGGGCCATATTGCAAATCGATCCAAGGGTTTGAAAATATGGTTGCAAATGAGATGATTTTGGACCTACAATAAGATAAGAAAAGACCCTAGTGTTTGATTACAATGATGTGCATGTTGATTTTTGTAGCTGTGGAAAGAATTCTTACGTGGCCTATGTGTTAGGCACGTGGGAATCGTCGTTGGCACCACGATGGACTCTTCGTTTGTTGAAAACCACCTTTGGAGTGAAACTAGGTCTTCATGGGTTTGGTGGTGGGCTTTGTGGGTTTGTGTTGGGGCTTCACACCCACAAGAAAGTCTATTTTGATGTTGACTTGTGGAGGGGCTTCTATGATGACCCCTAAGACTTGTATAAATAAGAGAGAGGTCATTGTGACAAATCATTGTGTGGAGACAAGTGTGTGAGAGCTTGGTGATTTCAATCCATCCCTTGGTGACCTCAGTCCAACCATGGAGGAGGTTACTTAGCCTCAGTTTTTATTGTATTTTGTCTTGTTTTGGGCAGGTACAAGTGAGGACGAGGGTCGCAAAGTTGTTGGGAACCAAGGGAGGGCAGGTCGAGACCTAGGAGAGGCTCGGCCTACCAAGACAACCTTGCTACAACCAAGGAAAGGAGCTCGGCCTGGCTAGGAGAGGCAGCTGCAAGCTGCAAGAGCCTAGGGGGTTGGTGCAAGGTCTAGGTGGCTCGAACAACAAGGAAGCGATTGGATAGCGGGCCTAGGAGGTTTGCCATAGGCTAAGAAGTTGTTGCAGGCTGGGACAACAAGCTAAGTGCCTCGGCTTAAGGTTACAGGGTTGTTTTAGGTTGTAACAATAGTGAAGAACGTGGCAACAAGGTTGTTCTGTGGGTACAACAGATCCAAGAAGGTTGCAACAGCCTAGCCACAATAAGTACAGGATTTGCAGGTGGACATCCAACTGGTACATGGATTTTACACCTATTCTGGGTAGTTTTTGTTATGGGATTTTTACCCTGTGACCTTGGGTTTGTGTCACAACAGAGCCTGACCATATCTAAAAGACAAACCCTACCCTCACACATACAAACTTGCAATAAAATAACTACTTGGAAGAGAGAATAGAAGAGATCACACCTTGTATCCAAACATTTGATGTTGTTCCCTACTCTCAACCATTGACTTTTTCTTGATCTCTACCCATACTAACCTGCAAAAGAAGATCAAGTCTATACTGCAACAAGGTAGTTATGAAATCAAGTTATACATGTAATGTGCAAATTTGAATATGTAAAGCAAGTTAACATATATAAATCGATTGAATGAAATTACACATATATGGAGGGAAAGAGAACTCTTTTATTGAAAACAGTGTAAGTAGGTAGTTACGACCTGACTCTAATCGTCGACACTGCCTTGAAGCCAACCACCCAGATTCCTCCACTAATCCTTCAAGCATCAACTCAGAAAAATGGTTCTTCCTTAGATGACCCGAAAGGGATAGAAACACACCCTATGGTCATATATGAGAGAGGAAGGAGTGTTGGAGAACAAGTTTCTAAATCAGGGGGATGCTACTCAGAGGATCAGGGAAATAGGAATCTTGCAAATTCGTCAGCATAATCTTGCACCTAGGTTGTCTCTCCTCCATACCCCAAATGGTTCTTATATACCATCCTCAAGGGGTTGAGGTGGTTGTATTTCGTTGTGTACAAGCCAAGAGAAGTTTGGGAACAAGCCCAACCGAAAAACTCGCTCGAGAATGTGGAATATTTGTATTTTTCACGAAATTGAGGGCATATACGGTTTGTACACTGGAAAATAACGTATATACGCGATTTGCACATGGGTGAATAGCGTATGGCGACAAAAGTGTTGTTTTTAGATGATTTTGATGAAGGAGAATGCGCTTTAAGTTTCAATCTAGGGAATGGAGTAGGCCATCTCACAAATGCAAATTGGTGTGGAAATTTGTGGTATAACAGATGCCCCCTAATGTATGAGGTCAGAAGAGAAACTGATGGTCGAATCAAATTATAACTCTAAGAGACGGGGATGCATTGAAGTAAGTCCAATGAAAGTTTCCAAACCACTGATCCAAGAACATAACCGTCAGCAGAAATCAAGTACGAGTATTATCTTCCCGAGTTGGGCATACCCATGCTCAGGAGTGATGTAACCATGGTCGCCAAATCAAGTACACTACAGATCCATGAGTAATGAAAACAGTGTTGGATATGGTGTTGTCATTGATATAAAAAAAGGGTCAATATGGTCATCATTGTCAATGGTTATATGATATTGTCATTGAGACAAGCCCATGCATTATCAAAATCTTATTGTGCATTCGTTGTCATCTTCCCAAGACTATAACCCCGTTAAATTCATGTGTGAGCTTGATTACATGCATTCATATTAATATATGTATATCTTAAACAAAGAGTGAAAGCCTTGATTTAATCCAAGAATATTAATGGTTTTTCAAGAATTCACTGCACAAATTATCGAGATTTACGACGAGCTCGTGAAGAAAGGATAAGCCTTCGAGATTGTGTTAGTCTACAGTGACGACGAGGAAGAAGACTTTAAAAAAATATCATGCAAGCATGCCATGCCTTGCTCTGC
>ML791606.1:262294-288030 GCA_009831015.1 Picea engelmannii
TTGCTTGTTCAATATTTGCCAACAACTTGAAAACAAGAAACCCTCATAGTACAATACGTACAGAGCACCACATAGCTTTGTAGTCTATGCATAGTACTCCAGGTAGAGCCCATTGCTAGGCTCAAGCCAAGGGTTTCTTTGGTAACCAACCTATAAATTTTCCAGTTCAGGAAGAGGTCGAGGATCCATAAGCATAGCTTTAAGGATGGCCTCATCTAAAGGAAACTCAACATCCATGAAATCGGGGCTCGACGGCACACAAATACCAGGGCTCTAGGTCTCACAAACAATGAGATGAGACTCAAGAGGAAGCACCTGATTAATCGGACCAATAGGGGGAAGCAAGAACTCCCATGCCCCCATTGGATAAAACGCCTAATCAATTGTCGAGACCTTGTCTTGAGAAGGTGAACATAACTGTAAAGATCCCATCTTAAGAGAAATTAAACATCGAGGATAAGACGCTACATAATTCACCCATGGCGGGGAAGAGTCTACTCGAACACTAGGAATGCACAAATGGGAAACCTGAGCTGAAATCGAACTAGGATGGTGATTATCGGATGAAAGTTGATCAATAGTGACAATGCTTCCATTGTGAGGGAAATGAATCACATGAAATAGCATAGACACCACAGCATTAACAACATAAACATAATCATGCCCAAGAAACATATTAAATTCTAAAGGGCATGGCACCACTAACAGATCGACTAGAACAGTCTTCCCACCTAACATGATAGGAAACTGAGGAAGAATATCCAGATATTCACTAGGTATTCTGTCGAAAGCCAGTAGCTCACTGGTAGTTGACACAAGCTTGGGATAACCCAAAGCCTGCCAAGTCGAGGAGGTTGAAATACTTACAGAGGATCCTTCATCTACAATACATCGACAAATGTCTTTCAACATAGATTCAACCAGAACCGTTATCTGGAAAGGTGCAAAAGAAGAAAGGTGAGGCTTCTCAAGATCATTCCAATCAAAGGAAACCATACTAGGACTTGGAGGGAGCATACTCGAAGAGAGTGGAATTCCCCCTTGTTCAGAAGGCACTGAACTGGAAATGCTAAAGACATAGTCGAAAGACGCATCACTCCCCAAAAGAAGAGTGGGATCAGCCGAATATTATGTCAGCTCGACCACTTTGGAAGACTAGTAACTCTCCAAGAGAAGAGTGGGATCAACCGAAGATTACATCGGTGTGACCACTTCCTCAACCATTGGTTGAAAAGGATGTGAGACAACATGGTCAAGAGATGCATCACCCTCCAACATGAGAGTGGTGTCGACCGAAGATTGCATCGGCATGACCACTTCATCACTCATAACTAGAAGGGTCGACATACAAGGACCATAATCTTTGTACCACTTCAATCTTAGGGCACATATGAGTAAGGTGGTCTCCCTCGCAAAGCTTACAAGGGAACTTGGGCTTACGTCCTATACGTCTAGGCTTCTCAACAATATCAATTCACTTGGCATGACTTGTAGTGGTTGGTGGGATGTCCTCGACATGATTAGTAGAGGTTGGTTTCTGATCTCCAACATGACTTGCAGAGGTTGGTGATGTTTGTTTAGTATGACTAGTAGTTACTAGAATCGTTCCCTCAAGATGACTTACAGACACTGGGTGTTGGTCTTCAACATGACTCACAGAGGTTATTGGCGTTTGTCTAGTATGACTAGCAGTGACTAGACTCGTTCCCCCTGTTGATGAAAAATTGTGCAACAGGATTCCTGCCTACAAAATATTGCAATGCACTATATTGTTTCTATTACTATATTATCTAACTAGTAGGTGGGACCCCTTAAAGAAGTTGTATTAAGTTGATTTCACTCCTTGTTTATTTTTTTGAGAAATAAATATGACCTGCAAACAAATGGCTAGATTAAAATACAGTGTGGTATTTTATTCTTCTCATATGCACAAATGGTTTCTTCGTTAGAGACTTATGAGACTCCTTATCCTCATTTTGCATTAAATGTTTTTTTGCCATGATTAAAAGAAAGGAAAAGGGTGAGAGGCCTTTCGCGCCAGAATTATAACACTATGATTATAAGTTTTAAAGTTATATATTTTAACATGGCTTGCGACATATTTAAAAAGAATGGTCAACTTTGTTCCATGCACATATATATCGCATATGGTATTATACGAGGTTGTCACATGCAAAGTGTGAATGAACCTGACTTAGAGTGAAATTCATATATGTTATGGACTTCATATCCCATGTCGTTCGATTAGTAAGTTAATATGGTTGATATATAGAGCGGTGACAACTTACAATAGTTATGAATGTGGTATAGCGTTGATCTATGGTTGAAAATTCAATATTGTGATATAGTTATACTTTTTGAGAAAAATAGGGTTCAAATGTATAAATTTCAAAAGTTTATATGATCCTTACTACAGGAAGTTATAAGGAGGAGTTTTCAAGTTGTTTGTTGATACATTTGAATTAAACTTTTAAGAATCCAAAAGACAAAATATAGAGTTTTATTTTGAAGGTTTGAATTGATCATATGTGTTGTTGATTGATGGATGATATTTGTATGTGGAAATAACATTGATCATTATCACTTCCCTCTATAAGTTTATTTTACACAAATTATAAACCCCTCATTTTTTCCCAAAATCATTTTTTTTCATGTTCTATTCCAAAAGAAATATGGTTTTATAGAACCCTCTAATTTGAAAAGAAGTTATGAATTAGAACAATGAGCATTATTAACGAGACCTACAGTTGAGTATGAAGATGATGTGATTATTAAAATGGATTGGTTAAGAATGGGAATTTTTTAGAACAGTAATCATTTATTTCATTTTCATGAATAACACTTTTTGTTCATTATAAACCCAAATCACATCGCATATTTCATTAAATATCCTTGTTGCAGATAATGAAAATTGTGAATTTTAATTGGAAAAATGAATTTGATTATTGTATACAGAGTAATGGATTAATGGCATGCATGCTTGTGTGTTAAATAATAAGATCCAATATTTTGAGTTTATCTTTAGATAAAGTTAATTGATGGTTGATTAGTCTTTCATGTTCTATATTCTGATCTAAGTTTGTTTGTTGACAATGAGTTTCTTTAGCAGAGGAAGCCATGGAAGAGGCAGAGGCAGAAACAATTTTTGGCAACAGGGTAACAAGAGACCCAGATTCTCCATTCACTTTGATGTTTATCCTCAATAGTTGAATCATCTATTTCAAGCTAGGTTCTTCAACCTGGTGGGTCAAGGAGTATTCCAGCCACATCCTAGACCACAGAGACCCCCTTACCAACCTCATCAGAATATTTCAAATGTCCATGTTCCACCTCATGTCTCACTCCAGTCAAAGGTCCCTATTAATAATGGTTGGCAAGATATTGTCAATCAACCTGCAGTTCATCATCGTGGTTGGCCCATAGTTTCATTGACATTGCCTCCTCCACCTCCACACAACTAGCACGCCCAGTAAATTGATCATATTGCATCCCCTATTTAGTCCTCACAGGCAAGCAAGAGACGTAATACAACCATCCCTAAACCTTTTTCAAGCAAAGGTAAAAAAGTGCTCATTCATGCCAAATATTATTGTAAATCCTCCCAGTTAGTTACCTCTCATGCCCAGTAGAATAATGAACAGTCCCCAACTCTCTGTGAGGTGCAGCCTCGTGCATCCAATCAACCAAGCACTGAGAAGGTCGGCTCTGCAAACAAGACAAAAAAGGCAACAAGCAGTGGGAAGAAGCAAATTGCTTCTCATAGTAAATATGGCTTTTGATTATTGCAGGACAATTTGTATGTTTTGGTTATTTTTGGGACAGCCTAGTACTATTATCTTTATTTTTGACAACCAGTCTTATTTATTTTTTGTGGTGGCATGATACATTTATTTATTTTATATATACATGGATAATTTTGAGGAAACACGAGGGAATATTCAAGTGATTGTTTATGTGTGTATTTATGAGGTGGCATGATTTATTTTTAAAATCAATTATGGAGCGATAAGGAGAGAATCAATCTTAAAAAGATTTAAAATATTATGGGTCCCATCTATTAGTTGTTATTTAATAAACCCTTTATTTTATTATTATTATTATTATTTGTCCCTAACTAATATTTAGTCTATGTTTGAAACTACCACAACTTCTTATGAGGAAGATAAAAGATGATCAAAGGAAGGGACAAAAGAGAGAGAATAAGGAAGAATTTTCCGATATAAGATCTCCTCTTATTCTTGTGATATTATTTACTTTCATTCATTTTGAGTTATCTTAGAGTTTTAACCCTCTTATTGACGGAAGGGTCTTATTGAAGATAGCAAGATTCAAGAATTGAGATACATATTTCAGCAGCTTATTCATGAAAGGTTGATCATATGATTTTGATAGTTTGTGTATTTTGATTTGTATATGACTTAGATTTCATTACTGATAAGGAATATTTTGTAGAGTCATTGAATGATATTTTTGTGGCTAATTTGATCCAGACTTCAAGTCTCAGTCCTCTCTTGTTGTCAGAGTCTTTTTGTATGGTGTCCATCGAAGATCTCTAAATATGATCTTGGTCCATATCCTCGCAAGGATTTGAAAAGGGATTATGATTATAACTTGGAATGAAATTAATAAAATCACTTTTTTTATTTTGGTCTCACGTGTGTATTTTCTGATACTATTTTCATATTTGCATTTCATTTTTTCATTAATCCTCAAAACACAATACATATACAATTTTCACTTTCTTCTTTTGCATTCTTTAATTATAAAAGACATTGATTCCTTGTACTTGTTGCTTGAGAATCAATTGATAATTTTGTCTTAGTCAATAAACCTTGGGTGATAATCCCAACTATCTTACCCTAGCCTAGTAAGATTCGAAAATGTTGGAGTGAGGTTCTTCATACCTTTTCCTCAACACCCCCGGCATGACTTTCAGAGGTTGGATGATTGTCTTCAACATGAGTCACAAAGGTTGTTGATGTGACTCCAACATGA
The DNA here is from genome assembly GCA_009831015.1 of Picea engelmannii. Lineage (NCBI taxonomy): Eukaryota > Viridiplantae > Streptophyta > Pinopsida > Pinales > Pinaceae > Picea > Picea engelmannii. The sequence goes on from ML791606.1 coordinate 267,290, forward strand.
CTATCAAAGGTTTTTTTCGGGTCTCTAACATGACTTTCATAGGTTGGTGACTTGATGTCAATATGACTCGCAATGACTGGGGTCTTTCCCCCAGCATGACTTACATAGGCTGGGTGCAGGTCTTCAACATGACTCACAGAGGTTGTTGACCTATCTCCAACATGACTAGCAGAGGTTGGTGAGATAATGCTAGTATGACTTGCAATGACTGGACTTGTGATTCTAGTGTGACTCGCAGCTGTTGGTTGCATGCCCCCAGCATGACTCACAAAGGTTGGTGATAGGTCAACAACATGGCTAGCATAGGTTGGTGACTTCTTCTTACTCTTCCTCTTCATATTCATTGTTTACTTTTGGTTATTAGTAGCAATAATTTCACCAGAAGAGGAAGAAAGACAAGGAGTAAACTTTATAGTTGTGGAAGGTAAAGGATCAACATTCATACGATGCCCCTGACATAAGGTGCTTATCTGATAATCATCAAGAGTGTTCGGGGCATTCAAAGTGGTCCACAACCAAATCAGTAGTCCTACATTCCACCAAGAAATGTTCAAAGTGGCCATCAAGGGGGCACCAATGTTGCCAAAGAACAGAAAAGCACAAGAATCCCGCTGGGAAGGGGTCTCTTGGTTGGTATCCTCAAGAACTTTGGCTATGATTTTCTTATGCACAGGTTCATCCCTTAAGGGATTTCTCATGTCCATAAAAGTCTCACACACTGACTCTGGTGAACCAGTGGTGTGAAAACCCATTCCTTCTAGGAGGTGGCTCCATGCTTTCAAGAGAAAGACCAGGGGTCCTTCCCAAACAATGGAGTGGTTGGTCAACCACCTTGAATCAATGATCCAAAAGTAGTGATACTGACACAACCTAAGGCAAACTATACAAATCAACACTCCACTAAAAATCCCTAAGAGAAACATCGCAAGAAAACAACTTTTCCAAATCTTCAGCCCAAGTGGATAAGGTCCTGAGTCCAAAGCAATGAAAAAGTGGAAAGGGACCTTCCAGACAAAGGCACGGTTGATTAAGTCTTGTGAACTAGCAGATGAAGGAGTGAGAAGCATTTATCTCGACCTCCATTGACCAACCTTATATGTTGCAAGCACCCATGCTTCGCAAGGCACCCTCCAGCAGTACTGAAAAGTGTGATATGAAATCTACCCCAAGTACCACAGGAAACCCCCCGCAATCACCTATGAGATCCCTATGAAAAGCAACTAATGTCACCAACTTGTAGTCAACATCCAGGGGGTACAATTGACAGTCGGGATTGGACGTATGGGAAAGGTAACTAATCCTGAAGCTCTTGCAGAGGACAATCTACAAAACGGTCCGTGTCAATTCAGAAAATATCAAACTAGGTACGAAGCTTCCAGACGACTGACGCCAAGAAGGCCAGTGTCACTTCAAGAAAACTTCAACCATGGTCAATATTCATAGAGGACCGATGCCATATGATTCAATGTCACTTCAGGAAAAAAAACCAATTACGCTCAATCCACTATGCTTAGTTAAGCCTCAGAGGGGTTATCTCTTCAACTCTCCTTTATGTGACCTCGTGTTTTACTCTTGTGTGAAAGGAGCTTCCCAGATATACTTATGGGAAATTGGGTTTTGCACTCCCTAACTCAGACTCCTAAGTTTTTTTTGGGCCTTGGATAAATTAACTCTCCAAACTAAACTAAGGTACTAACCTAAACTTGTTTGTTTACACTAATAAAATGAAAATATCTAATTGATTTTAGTTAGCGTTCATTTTATAGGTTGTTATTTACTCCACAAGGGTGTGAACTGAAACTGAATGATGTTTGAGACTCTTGCAAAAAATGAAACTTATAAGAACACTTGCAAATAAAAATTTACACTAATCCTTCAATGAAAAAGAGTTTCAAAAAAAAGAAAAATGCATGAACAATCCTTCAAACCTTGAAATGCAAATTTTTCATTTCCTGATGTAAAATGCACAATGCAACTTTCAAGAGAAATGAAAGAAGTAAACAAAAGGATTTAATTTTTTATTTGTATTTTAAATGATTTCAATATGAGAAGAAAACAAAATCCTATGCTAATATATTTTTCTTTTTCAAATAGCAATGCAAAACTATGCAAAGAAAGAAAGAGACCTAACTAGCAAAAACTAGGTTTTTTCGTTTCATTTTCTTCTTTCTACCAAAGCAAAAACTAACAAAAGATGTTAAAAAAAAGAAAAAATATATATGCTTGAAAAATCCAAGGAAATCACAAAAGAAAAGTCTCAAACTCAAATACAAACTCAAATTTCAAAATGACCACAATAGTGACCAGAAAATCGAGATCTTGAGAACAAGACTAGTCTTATAGTCATGCAATCCAAGGGATAAAAGCGAGACAAAGATGGATCAAGAAAAATTGTTTTCCATTCAAATTTAAGGCCTTACCAACCTCTTATAGGCCACAAAAAGTTTCAAGACCAAACTCCTCAAAAAAAGACCCCCATACTAGCTAAAATAGGGCTTCAAAAAGGCTGAAAAAACAAGAAAAAAAAGTAATTTTTTGGAGGTATACACAGTTTGTACACTAGAAAATAGCATATATATGCTTACGTATGTGCCTTGTATCACGGTAGGAAGTGTGTATAAATTTTATATGCATTTTTTCCTTCTACAAAGCACGTATATACGTGGTTGCGCCTTCTACAAAGCACATATATTACCCATCACTTACGTGTTTTTTTAGAACTTGTATATGCACTTGACTCCTATATAAGGGTAGTGTATGTATGTGATTCTTAGAAAAGCAAAGCACGTATACAATTAGAAATTTTTGGAAAAATCTGGTTTGAAACCATTTTCTTTAATAAAACCACGAGCAAAGATAAAATAATAATAAAATACATTTATATTTTCTCATGGCAGACAATATCCCTTTAGAAATGGTAAAAAATATAGTATAATGTAGCTCAAAGAGGTGTGCCCCTTCTAGAAGATGGTGGGAATAGGTAGTCAAATGTCAATTCAAATGGTCCAAAGTAGCTCCAATGTCTACCCCTATCCAAGGAACACATACAAAGTATGATGATGTCATATGGCATGTGTGAGACGTCCCATCAAAGATAATAATAAGTGTTATGTGTGGGATCTATAAGGAAAACGCTCCTCCAAGTAAGTGTCTATAAATGTGCCATGTCATTCATAGTTTCCAATTCATCATCATCAAAATGTGCAATCAACCTCAGAATGCCTCGAATAGCCCATGTGTGAGCAAAAGGGGAGTAAACAATGTAGGAATGTATTGTGGAGATTCCAACTGAGCAATGAGGATGCATACACATGGTCCAAGTGACATGGAATCCCTGTCATGGCATGATGTGCTTTCACAAATCCCAATGCAATGACATGTATCTCAATGCAGTACACAAATTCCATTGTAAATGTCACGAATCTCAATGTCTTACAGATGTGACAATATAAGAGTACATGGATCCCAATGCAACATCACAGATCCCAAAGCAATGTCACAAATCCCAAAAGTTGGTACATGTATTCCAAGGCATAATACTCACTTGAAATGATGGTTCTAGCCTCTCAGATTAATTGGTGGCACTTGGTGACAATCTCTTATCAAAACATAACAAGGGGGTTGATTTTAGTACTTACCTAAGTCTTACCTAGGGGAACATTATTAACCATTATACATGAATCAAATCCTAAGAAAAAAACATATTTCTTAAGTATTTAGGTGAAATATAGGCAATTAATGCATAATAGTGATGAAAGGGAAGGGGAATGATTCCATGTGATGACACTCGAAGTCTTAGACATGCACAAGTCATATTTTTTCATTTTTTTATAATAGCCTTCTAGGGGGAGCTTATCATTGAGTTACCGTCCTCGACATGTTTTTTTCTACCCCTTTTATCCTTTCTCTTTAAGTGTTCACTTTATTGAACAAGTCCCTATTCTTTAGATATTCTTTAGATAACCAGGGACAAGGGGAATTAGCCTTTAGTAAGAGTCATTGCTCAAGTTTTATTTTTTGGCTTTTTCTTCTTACCTTTTGTTCTTCACCTCTTAGCCTTAGTGGTGTTATTTGATTCAAGCTTTGACTTTGACCTTTCCTTTTGACCTTTGAGAAATCATTACATGACAAGATGTAAAAAAAAATTATGTGGATGGAATGAATGATACTAGGGAGGTGGAAAGTGGTTAGCATGGTTAGGACATGGATAGTGTTATCTAGTATAAACACCTAGTGGTACAAGTTATCCTAGGAGATGGCACACTTCTAATACAAAATAGGTTCTCCAAAGTACTATGAAGCAAGTAATAAAACTATGTACATTATGAAATGCTAATCGAGAATCGTTAAGTGTTTACAACTTCATGACAAGCCAAAAGGTTATATCATCAAAGTATTAATACATGGAATGTAAATTAAGTAAACTTGACCATACCATACCACATTAAAGTGAATATAACATTTAAGGAGTGGGAATGAATTGAGCTACACTACAAATGAGCTAGCACAATCATGTATCCAATGGAGAAAAAAGGAAGGAATATGTTTAGATCTGACGAAGATATACATGATATCTCATGCAAGCATCAACATGTCACCCATGTGAGGGTATCCAAATGTTGTTACCCCTAAGAGGGTAACATATGGATCCTACTCGGGGACATGCACTCTATGCAAGAGTGTATGAGAACTCCATAATCTTCACAGACCTATGACCTACACACTATGGAATCCAACGAATGACGTAAAATTCTTAGGTGAATCTACCACCCCGGTTAGAAAAATAAAAGTGAATTATTATGTTAAATCAAAAAATTTCACTAAGTCTAAATATGAAGTGAAATCATATGCAAAAACTTGTTCAAGTAAATCAGTATACATCAAGCAAATCAAACAATGCATGAAAGTAAACACTCAAATGACAAGCAATCATGCATGGAAAGAAAATGCATTCTAACTATTGCTCAAGGAGTTGGTTCATGCCTACCCTACTGGCTAATTAAAGGATGTGGCTGCTAGGTGAAATAAAAAATCCAATGCAACCACTCATGGATCTTATCAATAGTTGGAAACATTCCCTTATGTTTGGTTATTAGACAAAACAGGGATATGTCAAGCATTACATGTGTGTCTGATAGGATTTGGGTCATTCCTGAGTCAGGAAACAAAGTAAGGTTATACATATGAAAGTCAAGACCCAAACTGCTCCAAGGTTGATTTATACCTCTGCAAACTTCATCCGTCCAAAGGTCAATAGGGATAATGTAACTATAAAAGTGGGTCAACCTATTGTTTTTACTTGAAAAATTAAGGAGGAAAGGTTGTAAAGGCGGCTCCAATTGGGATCTAAATGGAATTTTTCAAATCTCTATGTCATTCTTGGTCAAAGGAAAAGAATAAGTCAAAGATAGGTCGAGAGGGTAAAAGCACTCAAATAACAAAGGTAAATAAGAAGAGTATTCATGAGTGAAAAGTAAACGTGGAGAATCAAAATACTTAAGAATTTTAAGGCACAAGGTAAGGAATGCTCAACATTTGAGATAACCTTTCCATGGAGAGAGGGAAAAGTCACTCCATAATCTTCAAGTCTTGGACTAGTTGCTTTTTCTCCAAAACAAATTAAGTTAAATTCCTCATCATGTCCAACATCATCTACCACAATTTTATCCTCATATTCAATGTCATAGATAGGATCACCTTTAAAGTAAGAACATCATGCATCCCACTTAAGTCTTCCAAGGTGGGAAAAATTATCCAAGTATGAGGGAATAATGATGGATATTTCTTCAAAGTCAACCTCATCTTTTTCATGAAAAATTCCTAAGTGGGGCTCTTCGTAGAGTTTGAGTTCAGCCATGTCAACTTCACTCTCATAGTCTATATCATAAATGGGATCACCTTCAAAGTAAACACATCTCATATCCTCCTTAGATCTTCCCATGTAGAAAATATCATCAAATTTTCTAATACCCAGGTTATTATCTTCTTGAAATAGGGAGAATCCACCAAACCTTCAACACTTAACTCTTCTACATAAATAAATGATGGATTAACAAGCTCAATATATTGAAAAGGGATATCATAAACTTCATGTGGATAAGAAAACAAAATATTTTTGTAGTCCTCATCTATAGACCCACCAGAATGCTCTTGCTCTAAGGGTACTTCTAAGAACTCCCTTTCCAAATTGTCAAAGGATGCATCAGAAAGTCTCAGAGTTTGGAAAGGGGTGCAAGCCGCTAAGTTTTCATCATCATCAAAACACACATATTGAACTTGATCCATATTTTCTTCCAACGCGCCTTCCTGAATAGACTCGTGAAGTAATTGGCCTTCTTCTTCATGGGATGAGGGAAAGTCAACTATTTCTTCTTAATTCACCCTTTTAACATCATCAAAATATGGATCATGAGACTCGATATTTTAACAAGAGATATTATTCATTATGTCCTCAACTTCATGTGGATAAGACAAAAAAAATAGTTATTTTCACATTCCAAGTTCTTATCCAAATCTTCTTCACATGGTTGTTCTAGGGACTCTGCTAGAAAATATCGTTCATCTGTGCATTCTTCATAGATTTGTGTATCTTCATGAAGTAAGTATTCTTTAATGCGTTCACCAAGTGATTGACTTTCAAATGAAAGAGAGGATCTTTCATCATGAGGTTGAACTTCAGCTGAGGTGGAAACATTTTACTCAAGGGTCAAATACTCTTGTTTCTTGATTAACTCCAAGAGGGAAGTATTCGCTTCAATCTTAATGTTTATTTCAAGCCCTAACTCATATGAAGAATTCCTTTGAAAGTTACTGAATAGAATATCTATCACTCTTGTGCCTTTATTAAAGAGTTCAATCAATTCATCTAAGCACCATATCATTTCTTCTTGTGTGGACAAACCTTCATCAAAATTATCATGAGAGGATACTTCATCAATGTTCCTTTGATATTCTTGGTCTTCATCAATGGGAAAAGTTAATGTTTCCTCGATTTTAATAGTCTCAAGCACTTCATCTTCCTTGTTCTCTTGTAAGGTAACTAGATGGTCGTTAAAGGACTTTTTAATCTTGAAAATGAGGACCCCGTAATTTAAAGAAAAACTCAAATAAAAGACCCATGGAAGTTATACTTGTTGGACCCCCATAATGTCTAACCCAATCACATTTTTTCATCCCAAAAGACAATACAAAAAGTTCCATCATCACATCCTCGTGTGCCACGTTGATTTCCAAAATGTATCTTAGAAAATTCACAATGTGAGGACCAGTTAATGAAGGATCACCATCGTATTTTGGGAGGTCATCTAACTATTTTGGAGAATAATAATTTGGGTATCTGGGAAATCCTTTAACATCAAAAGTATCATATTACTCGTGAAATTCCCATGGAGCCATTTTCAACAAACTTCAACCATAGTGGAGTCATCGGGGTGAATAATCAAAGGAATGCCAACAAAGATACTTGCTTCACCTTACAAGCACCCAACATCTTAATTATATAAGGGAATTGATCTTCCTCCCTTCAATAGATTCGCTATGTGATTCAACTTAATCAATCTTTGAATCTTACTCACCAAAATTTGAAGCCAGACTTCGTTTACCCAGGGAATGGGCTTTATCCCCAGCAATGACGCCAAAATGTTATTGCTCAAACACTTCTGGGTTATTAACCCTATGAAATTTCAACCTTAGGGATATTATGAAATATAACCAAAACAACAACAACAACAATGGGTAATATTTCAATCCTTTATGGCCTTATTCATTAAGACATTCCAAGAGAAAAGATACAAAAGTGTTCCACTAAGTTTTAGCCCTCTAGGGAAATCTTATCAAGCATAAACCAAATCTAAAAATGCTTATGCCAAGTTTAAATACAATTATGAATATGCCCTTATATTTTCAATTATAATGTTAAATCACTTAACATAATCACCCTTATTTCAATTCAGAAAGACATATAGTGTTAGAAATTACAAACCATGAAGAATATAGATGGTTGAAAATCAAATTTTCAATTACACAAATATTGGACAATTGAAAAATTTAATAATGTGCAAAATATGAAGTTCATATACATACCATATCCTTCTCACAAGGCTAGTACAATCCATTGGCACTCCAAAATCCTAGCTAAGGAAAACCAAGAAAACCCTAGCTCATACCAAGGATATCCAACAAGCATGCATCACGCAAGCATATATTTCAAGGGAAGATGTATCCTCTTCTTCTTCACTTCATTGAGCATAGCCAAGGTTTCATATCAAAATCCAAATCTCCAAGGTACAAAACCCTAACCCTAGTTTTAAAGATGCTCCAACAAGCTTAAAAAAACCTAGCAACTCCGAGAGAGAGAGATAAAGCACAAAAGAATATCCAAGAGAGAGAGGAGAAGTGATGTGCTCCTCTTGATCAAATCTATGTACAAGAATGAATGGATGAAAGTCATATCCAACATCTATCTCACAAGAACAAACCCAACAATCTCACAAGAGAAAACTCCAACAAATATGTCTTTCTTCCCTTCTATAACTTCTCATATTTTTTCCCCATGAACCTTAGTGAATCACTTCAAGAATACCATTACAAAGAGAAGAGTATGATGATAATGAATGAAAGGATTTTATCCTTCCTCTATATATATATATGAGAGGTAACGAAGACCAACAATACATATATGGGCCAATGCCCTTACAAACAACCTATAATAATCACATGTAAGCTGACACATGTGGAGTGCTACAATCCAACGGTACGCATGTCAAGCTCAAATATGATGTTGTCATAATTAAGGCTCCAAATGAAAGGGTTCTCCATAAGGTGTTTGCAATGCTTCTTTGAGAAGCCTCCAAAGGCTCCATCAATCCCTCTAAGCCATGTACTCTACTAGGTCCACTACCCCTTCATGAACATTGTCGCAACCCAAGCATCATCAACCCAAATCCAAGCCTCCATATAGGAATCCAAGCTACCCCATATTATTTATGGTCTGATTCTGTCCTCTAGGATGAAAAATGCTCATCTTCTTAAGTAGGGTGTTTGCCTAGGAAGCAATAATCACCATGTGTCTGTGATCATGTAAAGCATCACTCAGGTTGTTAAGAGATCTCCAATCCCCTAGAAAAGAATTTCAAGCGAGGACCCAACTAAGATCAAGAAACCACTAAGTAAGCTATATCCTATATCCAAATCCATCGTGGACCATATAGGGGTTAAACATACACCATGTGCCCTAAATCTCATGAATTACCCCCAAACATGGTGTAAACACTTATGGAGTAACCTGAAAACTAATAGTATTACAAAGACCAAAAGACATCACCAAAAACTCATAATGTTATTCATGTGTATGGAATTCATTGTTAGAAATGTATATTTTCTCATTCAAATTCGGTGATACCATGAGTGGAGATTCAGCTTAGTGCAAAATTAGACACCCTAATGCTCATCCAAGAGGTCATCAATGACCTAGATGGGAAATTTATCTTTGACTGTCAACTTGTTAAAAGCATGAAAATCTAGACATATGCACCATCAACCTTCTTTATTTTAACACCATGATGATTGAAGAGTAGGGACTATTGTTAGGATATATCACGCATGTCGCCGAAAATTCCTTGAATGATCTTTTCAATCTCATTTTTTGTGAAAAATAATGTGTATAAGGACACGCATTTGGTGGTTCACTACCTGGAATCACTAGTATTTTGTGATCATACTTGCCACATTAAGGGGTTAAAGCATGGGGTGTTTCAAATACCTAGTGATATTTGTCCAAAACCAACTACAAATCAAGATGAACTTCTTGTGGGGAGTCATCTAAAACTTGGATGGAATTGAATTAGGAAAGAATTCGTGAGTGCACTCCACTCCTCACATCTCTATTGCAAGTCAGTGGTGACTGAATCCATGAGATCAAGTATCATCTTAAATATATCTCCCTCTCTTATCTTCTTCTAGGGTTTCCTCATGAACCCTTGTGCCTTTCTCCCTACAAGACATATCTCTAAGACAAGTACAAAGAGTGAGTACTACAATGATAATGATATTAAATGACTCTCTCTTCCCTCTATTTATCTTATAGGTGAGGGAGGTCAACAATATAATAGTGGACCTAATCCACTACAAACAACCTATCTATGAGAAGATAGGCTTGTTCCATCTAGAGCTCAAAGCCCTCCTCCAAGATTCACAATGCTCCTCCTCTAAAACAAGTCATTCTCTCAAGCAACCATCCAACATCTATGTGGGAATCATGAAGAGGTCACCAAGCTCCATAGTTCTTTGAAACTCCAAAGAAGAATGTCATACAAGCACCAAGATAAGGTCTAGTAATGAATGATCCAGTCAACTCCAATGTGTCTATCCAGCATGGAACAACCAAGGGTCATCCATACACCATGCATCCACAACACATGAAGCACCTCCTAGCATGGTGTAAACACTTTCTGGGTAATCCCAAATGCTAATGCTTATGCTTTATGAGGAAAGTATTTTCACCAACACCAACCTACTCCCTCTGCGATCCAACCAAACATGTCATTTACAAATTTGAACCTAATACAGTCTCGTAATCAACCCAAACATCATCCTCCATCAAGGTATCACACCTTACATGCTAAAGTTAAATGGAAGAAGTCAACACAATATGGTTATCATATCTCCTACATGGTATATTCATCCTTCTTGAGGATATATTAACTCCTACATATCCTCATATGCATCTTGCAATGTTTGATAAATTCATCTCAGTTTCTTATGGACTAGTGCAAAAGGTGAGGATATATCCATCCCCAATATCACCTCATTTTCCTTTGCATCTGACTTTACTTTAACCTCTTAGTCTGCCTTTGGAATAATAACCTTCCCAATCCCTTCAATCTCTAAAGTATAAATCTATGAACTAAAGGACCTCACAACATCATCAAACTTCACATATCGGCTCACCACAATATCTCGATGTGTTGGAATATAGATCCTATAAACTATGGAAGTCTCATTGTATCCTACGAAAGAAGATGTTATCATAACATATTGAACCTCTAAAGAATACTCCACCTACGAATTTGAATGAACATAATCCCATATCATCATCAACATGCAAAAATCCACCATCCCTCAAGTCAACATCATGGGCCAAAGTCTTTTGACATGACATCATGGGTTGTCTAGGACATCCTGTAAAGATTATCACATCTCCATACAATACCAAGGCAAGTGGATCAGATATATAAAAATCAAAATTATAGACAACTGCATAAATCAAATCCATCCTGAAATACTAAGCTCATGGTATAACAAACACCCATGCAGGTGTGTTGACAATATGTAATCATGGGTATCTCACCCATGCACCTCAAAATCTATGGTAACTAAATCAACAACCTCAACAAAGTCACCACCCTCTTTTTGATAGAATCTTGAAGCAAGAGTAACATCAAGGCCAACTCCCTCTCCCTAAGAGAATCTAACAATGTCGTCAGTGTACTCTACAACATTCCCATCAACTACAAGGCTAGAATCAATTATTGATTCCCCAATGGATTTTTGTCATGTGTCCATCGCATCCTGCCATATATACTTTGATATGCCTCCTTAAGGTTAGAAGGCTTATCCAACTTCCCGTCAGAATGTAAAAGTGCCATAGGATAAGAAATCATCCTATAAACGCCACCATCTACCACTCCTCTAGACAAAGTCCTCAAACTAGCTAGACTGCAATCACTGATAGTGAAACATTGTCCTTCAAATGTGACTCTATATTGAATCTCTACCATACAAGAAACTAAAAGAAGATTTTTCTTCAAAATAGGAACAAATAGAACATCATTCAACTCAATAAGATCATTGGATGACATCTGGAAGGAATTGAAGCCTAATCATCTCACATGATAAGTGGTATCATCACCAAACTCCACACTCGTGCCTCCCTCTTCCTTTTGAATCCTATTGAAGAGTGTCATGTCACAAATCATATGTCACAATGCCCCATTGTCCATATACCATTCAACACTTGAAATAGTGTTAGAAGATAAACAAGAGACAATGGAGAAGGTGGTACCAAACTGGGATGATCCCTCATCCACCCCTACTACGGTACCAACTACAACCTATTTATCCTTCCCCTTCTTCTTTGGACACTAGTTGGCATGATGTCCCAACTAGTGACACCTAAAACAATTCATCTTATTCAAATCATTACTTCCTAGACATGACTCTTCCTTCCTACCCTCCTGGTTCCTTTTCTCACTTCCCTTCTTTGTCCTCCTAATGAAAGCTACTTCTACTACTTTCTCTTGTTTCCCCCCTTGTCTTCAAGATATATGTTAAATCACTTAACAATTTCAGTCGTATGTTATGTCAAATCAACATGAACAACACGTGTTGGAAATTACCCAATCAAGAAGACAATACAATATAAAAATCAATTATGCAAGTACATAATTATTGGACAACTGAAACACTTAATTTATATTTAATATATGAGGTACATGTACATACTAAAATGTATTGCAAACTGGTACAATTTAAATCCCTCCAAGCCCTAACTAGGAAAACCATAAAAACTCTAACCGCCAACTCCTCCTAGAGAGGAATCACTCCTAACCAAAAGTTATTTTCTTCATCAAATATCCTCCTTGGCTCCTATACTTGCATACCATAAGTGTGTAAGGCAACTCCTTTCTTCTCCTCTTCTATAACATCCCTATTTTTAATCCAAGATTAACGATATGTAATGTAAATACGATGTATGGTCGCAGGCCCAAATATGTAATATGCAAACATTGTATATCATAATAATATGATAAAATGTAACGCCAGTTGCAAACAAACACATGTGGAGTAATGGGGGGCTCAGTTTCCACAAGAGAGGGAGAAGTTCTAAGAGGGGGTCCAAGGGGAAAATATTCATGAGTATTAATCCCAACCCACTTTCTAAAATTATTATTGTTTATAAATCTTCTAATTTCTTTTTGAGTGTATCAAATACCTAATCATTAAACACATGTAAGAGGGTTGGTGTGGAAAGTCACTTCACATAGTTAATGAGAGCAAGGGGTTGAGTACAATCAACATCGGGGAATGTAAGAGTCAACATGCAGGGGTAAAAGGGAAATTTGAATGGGTATGGGTATGGGTATTGTGAGCAGTTTTTACATGTAGTTTTTGGAGCAACGAGAGGAAGTGTAGTGTTGGATATTGAAGGCATCCATAATGGGTGTTGTGGGTAGCTTGTTTTAGTTTTTGCATGAAGAAGTAGGTTTTTGGGCATGTAGAGTGATATTTTTGTGTGAGATATTTCCCTAGAGCAGTGAGTTGTTGTTATGAGTTCTTTTGTAGAAGCTAGCATCCTTGGAGTCCCCAGCAAGAGATATTCCTAGCCAACTTGTGTCAGAGACTTGGAGTCCCCGACAAAATATATTCCTTGCCAACTTGTGTTGGAGCCCTAGAGGGAAGTGGGAAGGCCTAAGGACTATGTGTCGTGAAGGGGGATCCCATTACTTGGGTTGTGCGGGTTGAGGGGATGAGAGCCTATGGATTGGGATAGCTACATGAAAACTTACTTGCTATGGGTTATATTGGGTTGTGAGTGGACAATAGAGAAACCCTTATCTTTTGTATTCGTAGCCCTAGATCACAGGTAATTTGTTGTTGAGATTTGGAGCAGCAGCAAATCTATGGTTGGGTGGAAGGTCCATCCTATGTTGTTGGTTGCACATTTATTGTTAAAAGATAAGTGTTTTTCATCTCTATTTCACTATCTTGTTTATGGGTTGTAATCGTTGTGTGTTTACTTTGGGCTTAAGAGTGTTGTGGGGATGTTAATTTAGCTACAATCATGTTTTAAAAATGTCGTTAAATGCATTAGTGTTTTTATCACATTTAATTGTTAATGGTATCAGAAAGAAAAAAAATAATAATAATAATAAATAAATAAATAAAAGCATGGGTTTAATAGTGGGAGCACTACATAATGGTATTATAGCCATGGTTGCAACACCATTCCCTAGGTCTTCTATAGAATGGTAGATTTCTTTTTTTTCTTCAATCTTTGTGAAGTTGAGTGAAAAATCGGGTCAATGCCCCATTTTTTTATCTAATATATATATATGTGTGTGTGTGTGTGTGTGTGAAGATTGTTTATAGGGGTTCGATTTGGCCTTTAAGTGGATAAATTCGACTTAGATAGTTGAGTCACGTGTTTTCATGATGATTCACGGCAGTCGCAAGTTCATGAGTTCGCAAGCTAGAAAATATGAAAAATTCACTAAGTGTTGTAAAGTTTTCAAGTCATTGATACATTGTGTATCAGCGAAGAAAGAAGATCTTATATTGATATGTAAACAAAGAAAGAAGATCTTTCATTGATATGTTAGCAAAGAAATAATATCTTTCATTGATACATCGGTGAAGGACTTCTGAAGTCACCAATATGTTGGAAAAGAAAGAAGAACTTTCATCAATACATCGACGAAGGCAGATCTTCTTAAGTCATCGATACATCGGCAAATAAAGAAGATCTTTTATCGAAATGTTGGTGAAGGAAGATCTTCTCAAGTCATCGACATGGTGTGTATCGATGAAGAAAGAAGATATTTCACTGATACATCAACGAAGGAAGATCTTCTCAAGTTGTCGATATAGTTTGTATTGGAGAAGAAAGAAGATCTTTCGTCGATACATCGATGAAAGAAGATATTCTCAAGTGGTCGATACGTCGATGAAGAAAGAATATCTTTTGCCAATATGTTGGTGAAGGAGGATCTTCTCAAGTTGTTGATATGCTGGCTAAGAAAGAATATATTTTGCCAAAACATCGGTGAAGGAAGATCTTCTCAAGTCATCAATACAGTTTGTATCGATGAAGAAATAAGTACCTTCATTGATACATCAGCAAAGGAAGATCTTCTCAAGTTGTCAATACATCGAAAAACAAAGAAGATATTTCACCGATATGTTGACGAAGAAAGAATATCTTTCACCGATACATCGTGAATAAATATCCTCTCAAGCCACCAAAACATCAATGAAGAAATAAAATCTTGCGTCGAAATGTCAGAAAGGAGAAAATATCTTTGATCATCGATAAAAGGAGTGTGTCAGTGGGGGATCAAAAAGATATTTCATTGTTAATAAGGGGCATGTATCAGCAAGGGATAAATTGTTGGCATGTTTACGGGCAGAGTGTGCTTGTCATTGATAGCAAGATCAGAGTGTGCATCGATGGAAAAATAGGAATAGCGTAAGCTCAGGTGAAGAAGAAAACAGTATGCAGAGATCAAAGCTCAAGAGAGATAACATTCTGAGAAGAACAGATGAGATCCCATACATCAAGGCTCGTAGAAGGATCAGAGGTTGTGGCCTTTGACACTTTGAAATTTGAGAAAGCCAAATCTTAGGAGGAGGAGCGACAATGGTCGTTGGATCACCAATCCTGAATACCCAATGTCCGTTAGATCCCAGTCCAGTGACTAGAGGAAGCGCAGAGGAGAAGTACAGATATGATCCATTAGATCTAAGCGTCGAGGACCAACATCCATCAGATCCAGTATAAATGCAAAGAGGATAATGGCCCAGAGCCATCCTCCAACTCCGCGAAATGAGAAATTGTGATGAGATATGAACCATTGGATCCAGAGGACACATGGCGAGAGATCATCATTTCGCTGACTCATGAACTAGAAAATTCAAAGGTGAATAGTCCTCCAACTTCGTGAAATGTAAAGTCCCGATAAGATCTGGACCATTGGATCACAGAGGGATATGGGTCATTGATCTAGACTATTTCAGATATCGGGAGTTGGAAGAGTTAGGGTTGAATCACGTTCAAACACCCGACACGCAAAGTCACGATTTGATCACAGTCGTCGGATCGATTTCGAGTGGAAGGACAGGATAAGCTAGCAAATTTTCATCTCAGAAAGATCGAGTCATTGATCCAAGATCCTAATCAAACAAACAGCATTCACTTTAGATATAGATATGCGAGGAGTTTACACTCATGAAAGTTTGAGATTTGAAATCCCTGGAATGTGAAGTTTCGTCAACCATCGGATCTAGAGATCAGATAATGATCATTAGATCAGGGAGATCTATGCCAGCATATTACGTTAGTAAATCTCATCCTCAAGGACATGTGGAAGACCACATCAGTAAGGACACATGGCGCAATCAGACAATGACAAGGGTCAAGTTGATTCAGCATTTTAGGTACGTGAAAATCACAAATTCGAGGGACACGTGGTAGCTTCTCAGCACATGACATGTCATCGAGTGACGCAAGAATTATGTCACTCTGGGAGTTTTGCTTTAGGATTTTTACCACCATTACTCACCCAAAGACATGAAGTGTCAAAGTGAACGAGGATTGTTGATTCGAGGAGGACACATGGCAGGAATCTGTGGACTCCGGCTAAAGCATTCTGATCAAGCGGAGGTTGAGAATTGAAATATCCAAAGTCCAGAGACATGAAGGAGATCTCAACCATTGATCCGAGAGGGACACGCGTCATTGGATCATGCACTATGGGTGAAATGCTTCGGGAGCAAAGGAGAACTTGAGAATTGAAACTCTCGGAGCCTAGATCACGAAATCAATCTCGTCTATTGGTTTGGAGGGACATATGTCATTTGATCACTGAGATGAAGGATTGTGCTTGGACAAAGGAAAGAAGGTAGAGTCGTCAATTGAAGAGGACAACTGTCAACAGATCTTCCATTCTGGAAGATATGCAGTTAGCAGCAACATGGTCTGAGAGTTGAAACTCTTGGAGCCCATATCACAAAGGAAACCTCAGTCATTGATGGAGGAAGGAGAGATTTGGTCCGCAGACTTAAGAGGATAGATCTGAACCATCTGTTCAAGAGCACCATCAAGATAGTGAGATCGACGGTCATGCTCCATTGCGGGGCCAGAACATGCTCGGGCCTTAATTTTTCATGAGCGGGCCGTAATTGAAACCATGGTTTTGGAGAAAGGACACGTGAAGGCTCGTGGTGAATTGTGGGGTGAAAAGAAATTTGGTATAAACCACCTTTGTACGTTCTCAGAATCACATGGTCACATGAAGCTCATAGCCCAAGGTCATATCATGAAATGGAGCCAACGCTCACTAGACAGAAATTGGGAAGCGCCTTTTGAATAAGTGCTTGGTCATCGTCGGCGGTCACGTGAAGGAAGGGGCTTAGAAGCCAAAGAAACCATAATTGATTGGTTGTAACTGAAAGAGAAGACGAAGAGTCTCGACTACTAGAGAAGCTAAAGAACCTCCGCATAACCGCCACTGATGATCAACTCACAGGGAACAGAATTACCAGAGAAGATGAAGAGTTTCCATGATGATCGGGAGATGACTCGACGTGAGAAAAGAATGCAGAACAGAGAAGTGAAGTGACTCTGTTGTTGATCTATGCAAGAGCGAGGATGAGTTGTAGTGAACAACCTGAAGGGAAGAACAATGACACTGTGAAGAGCATGCATAGGTATTGTGCATGAAGGATGCAGAAGGTGCACAGAGAGTATAAAGGTGCAGAACAAAGAATATATGGATGTTGTTGTTGAGAGTGATTCATGCGAGTAGAGAGACAAGGATGCAGGAGAGCAGAGCAGTGTAGCAGAACAGTGATGAGACTGGTAAGCCATAGATAAACGTTGTATCATTGTGATAAAGTTATTAAAAACAAAGATTTATATTCCAGGGTGGTAGGGAGGTGTTAGGGAGGACTGGTGTCCTCGGAGTTTCAAGTGGGTGCTTGAACACAAGGAATTGTAGCTTCCATCTGGTTGTAGCTAGAAAAACCAGTGTGTAAGGGTGGTGCAAGGGAGAACTATTGTTCCCTGTTATACAAGTTGGTGCATGTGTGACTGGAAGTTGGTGCTTCCATTCAGTTGGTGCTGGAACACTGAGTGATTTGGTGCTTCCTTCTAGTGGGTGATAGAGAAACCAGAGAGTTGGTGCTCTCAGCAAGTTGTTGCTTGTAAAATAGAGGTTGTAGCCTCAAGAGGAGTTGGAGCTTATAAGAATGATAATGTAAAGAAAATAAAGATTACTTATCATATCAAGAAGAAGAGGTTTTTCCCTTTATGGGTTTCCTCAGGAAATGAAATATCTATCTCTGTATATTAAATGTGTGTGATTGATGTTTAATATTCTATTTCTTACTTCCCTGCATCATTGTGATCGTTATTAAGTGTTTTGTAAAGAGTTTAAAATGGGCATAATTGTTTAAGCACAATAACAACTTATTCACCACCCCCCCCCACTCTCAGTTGTCCAACAATTGGTATCAGAGTTAGTTCCTTTTATTTAAAGGTATATCAGTAAGCTTAAACATGTCAATCCATGAAGGAACTTCAACCAATAAGGCCCCTCTGTTCAATGGAACAAACTTTGCCTTCTGGAAAGTTAGGATGAGAACCTACATAATGGTTTTAGGTGCATATGTCTGGGATGTGGTAGAGACTAGTTATGTAAAGCCAGTTGTACTAGCTAATAAGGATGACAAGCTATAATTCAACTTCAATGCTAAGGCTATGAATGTTATTCTGAGCGGTCTTGCAGAAGCAGAATTTGTAAAAGTTATGCACTTAGAAACTGCCAAAGTAATGTGGGACAAACTCATTAGCAGTTATGAAGGTAATGAGAAGGTAAAGGATGCCAAGCTTCAAACCTAAAGATTACAGTTTGAACAGCGAAATATGAAAGAGGATGAAACTATTGGGAAGTACTTTCTGAGAGTTGAAGAACTAGTGAATGCCATGAAGAGTCTTGGTGACAAGTTTGAAGACGTAGTGTTAGTCCAGAAGATTTTAAGATCTTTGCCAGATAGGTTCAACCCAAAGGTCTTTGCTATAGAAGAAATTAATGATCTAAAAACTCTGCCTTTTGATCAACTTCTAGGAACGTTGACTGCATATGAAATGAGGATAGGTAAAGATAAATCCACTTCTAGAGAAGCATCATTTAAAGCTGATAAGAATGAGGATTCTGAGCTTGATGAAATTGAAGCAAAATTTGTGAGAAGACTAAAGAAAGGATCAGGCAAATACCAATGCGAATTTCCCTTCAAATGTTTTAACTGTGGAAAGATAGGTCACTTTGCATCTAAGTGTCCACACAAGAAGCAGGATCAAAATTCTGAAGGAGAAAAGAAGTTCAAACCCAAGAGATTTGGTAAAAAGAAAAGTTTATGTGTAAACAATAATGACGCTTCAGAAGACACAGATAGTGACTCCTCGTGTGAAGATAAGGTTAATGAATTTATTCTTATGGCCCAGAAGGATTATGATAATAAAAGCACAGGAAGTAATATTGACGATGAAGAAACTATGGATGACTTGGAAGGAGAATTGATCAATGCTCTAGAAGAAATTGCTAGACTCTGATCTAAGAAGAAAAAGAAAAACAATTGTTGATACAGTTTGAGAAAGACAATAAAGAACCTAATGAAGACTTTGCCTTGCTAAAAGTGGAATTAAAAGAGGCAAAGAAAATAGAGGACATTATGAAACAACAATTATCAGAAAAGAAGGCAAGATGTGAAGCCTTGGAAGAAGAGGTAGTAAAAAAAAGAAAAGAGATGGAGAGGTTTAAAACATTGTATCTTCAAAACCTTCCAAGCATTAAAGCCACATCAGAACTAAATGACATTCTGAGCAAACAAAGATCTCTATTGTTGAATACTGGTTTAGGTTATGTAAATGGTTCAAGAAGAAAAGAGCCAGTAAAGATGATCAAGTTCCAAGTCAGCAGACAACCAGACCATGAGAGTACTATGTCACCTAAAGATAATAAAGACAAGATCATCCCTGATCAAAAACAAAGAGATCAGAATATGGAGCAACAAATGCCAAGAAGAAGGCCATCCTTCAGGTACCAAAATTTATTTCATGGCTATTGTTTTTACTGTTCTAATTTTGGTCATAAGATTGTAAACTGTCAAATTAAGTTTAGAGACATGCAACTGAGGAAGTCAAGAAATAGACAATCTTTACAACATAGAACTAAGTAGCCAATGAATAGACAATGTAGCACCAATCACTTTTACCTACTTAACAATGAGCGTGAATGTTATAACCATCATAACTTCGGCCACAAAGCTGCAAACTACCATTTGAAGAAGTACAAGGCAGATCCAAGGATAAATCCTTTAGCTATAAATGTCAGAACATGGAAAAAGAAAGACAATGAAAAATGTGGTCTAGTACTTTTAGCTCAAAAACAAAAAGACCCCTGGTATATATATAGTGGATGTTCCAAGCACATGACTAGAGACAAGGATAAGTTTATGTCTATAAGTAAAAGCAAAACAGGAAATGTAAACTTTGGAAATGATGAACCAGGTAAAATCAAGGGTAAAGGGATGGTGAGTTTGAGTAATGGTAAAGGAAAATCCCAGGATATTCTGCATGTAGATGGGTTGAAACATAATTTTCTTAGTGTAAGTCAAATGTGTGACAGAGGATGTGAAGTGGTGTTCACTTCCAAGGATTGTAAGATAAAGTTTGTAAACTCAGGGCAAGTGGTGGCTAAAGGCATAAGGACATAAAATAATGTATATGTTCTTAAAGAAGATAAAGAAGAGTGTCATCTAAGAAAATATGATGAAAGTTGGTTATGGCATAGGAGACTTAGACATCTAAACTTTGAGCACTTAATCAAGCTCAAAAATATTGCGGCAGTAAAAGATCTTCCAAGAATATGTTAAGAACCAAACAGCAATATAGCATAGAAAAACCT
>ML791606.1:302584-321158 GCA_009831015.1 Picea engelmannii
GGGTATCATCAAGTAAGAATCAGAGAAGAAGACACCAACAAGACAACATTCAAGACGAGGTAGGGCCATTGTGAGTTTGTGGCAGTGTCATTTGGCCTGAAAAATGCACCAGCTAATTTATGTGTTTAATGAATGGAGTGTTCAGAGATTACCTGGATAAATTCGTCATTGTTTTCTTCGATGATATTCTTATCTATTTCAAGACAAAGGAGGAGCATGAGAATCATTTGAGGATAGTGCTACAAATGTTTAGAGAGCACCAATTGTATGCCAAGTTAAGAAAGTGCACTTTCTATCAAAGGAAAATCCATTATTTGGGCCACATCATCTCATAGGAGGGCATAGAAGTGGACCATGAGAATATTGAAGCAATCAAAAGTTGGTCAGCACTAAAGAATGTTTGAGAAGTGAAATTCTTTATGGGATTAGTTTTATATTATAAGAGATTCATTCAAGGTTTATCCAATGTCATGCATCTGATAACCTCAGTGCAAAATAAGGGAACAAAGTTTGAATGGATTGTCAAATGTGATAAGAGTTTCCATCATTTGAAGGAATTGTTGACCAGTGTGCCTATTCTAAAGGTTGCAAATCCATATGAGAATTTTATTGTGTGCATAGATTCATGCAAGGAAGGGCTTGGTGGATTCCTTACATAGAATGGGCATGTCATATGTTATGAGTCAAGGAATCTTAAAAAGTACTAAATAAATTATGCTACCCATGACTTGGAGTTGACAAACATAGTTTATGCCTTAAAAATATAGAGGCATTATCTCATGGGCATAAAATTTGAGCTGAAGATGGATCATAGCGGTCTGAAACACTTATTTGAGCAACCAACATCAAATCCAAACAAACTAGATTATAGGAGTTTCTCAACGAATCTAATTTTGACATCAAACATATCAAGGGAAAAGAGAATAAAGTGGTTGATGCACTCAGTAGGAGGGTGCATCAAATGCATGTTGCAGCCATTAGCATGTATTGTTCAAATTTAAAAAGTAGAATTTTGGAAGTTGTAGCATTAGATCAACATTATGCAGGAGTTGCAGAAGGTTTTCAGTAGGAAAATGCACTACTGGATTTTAAAGATTATAGACTGGAAGAGGATGGAATCCTTGTAACACCCATGTTTCACCCAGCTTGTAATTAATCATAATCAGTGATTTCCACGCCATGACATGTAAATATTGTAAATATTTACATGGGGTGAAGCCTTGAGTATTGGCCATGATACAACTAGAGGAATGAGAGAAGGATATTTTGCTAAAGGAACAAGCCACTTTGCTAATGTATTATTTTAGAAATATTCAGAATTTTCTCTCAGCCCTGACATCAAGACAAATCAATTAATGAGGTAGGAATATTGGTCGATCAACCAACCACCCTCAGTGAATAGAAGCATGGGAAATTTGGCTAGGACAATTGGGGATGTCAACCAAAGGTACAACAAAGTACCAAGTTTATAGTCAAATTAATGCATGGGTTCCTTTTGACGGAAGAAAGGGGAACAAGTCAAGAACCTTCCCAGGGATTTCATGTGCAAGAGACGCACGAGGAAAGGGGGAGTGAGAGAGTGAGAAAAATTGGTTGCAGGATTGGTCTAGGAACCGAAGAACCCTATCCTGAGCTTAGGGGTCATGAGCTTGATGCTGAAGGAGCATATGATAAACCTCAAAGAGGCCGAAGCTAGGAAAGGGAAGCGTAGAAAACCCTCGGGTGGTATCATGGCTTGGCACGGGGGTGGCCTGTTGTCTTAATACAGAGCATTCATAACCTATGGTTGGGTGGAAAGGAAAACACCCACAGTCAGTCAGTATTGTAAAATTCTATATCAAATAAGTGTTCATTTCTATTATACCTGTATTAAATTGAATTTATGGTGCAAAAATGCCTGCAGAACAAGGTTGGATATGAATGCTTGTTTTATGGGTTTGTTGTGTATTTCCCTTTATACTTATATGAGACATAATTGTATGAAATTACTTAGGTATACCTATGTGGTAGCAATAATATTGTTT
Organism: Picea engelmannii; assembly: GCA_009831015.1. NCBI lineage: Eukaryota > Viridiplantae > Streptophyta > Pinopsida > Pinales > Pinaceae > Picea > Picea engelmannii. The sequence continues at coordinate 304,609 of ML791606.1, forward strand.
CCTCTGGTAGTCTTCGAGTCTAACTTATGATAGAACGACAAGGAAGGCATTTCATATTTTGCTTGTTGATTGTCTCTATTTTTAATGCCTGCAGAACGAGGTTGAATATGAATGCTTGCTTTATGGGTTTGTTGTGTATTTCCCTCAAATATCKTTATACTTATATGAGACATAAATGTATGAAATTACTTAGGTATACCTATGTGGTAGCGATAGTATTGTTTCCTCTAGTAGTMTTCGAGTCTRACTTATGATAGAACGAMGAGGAAGGCATTTCATATTTTGCTTGTTGATTGTCTCTATTTTTAATAAGAGATGCTACAACTATCTAGTCATGTTAAATTGTAATATGGGTGAATTACAGTAAGGTTGTTGTATTAACGAGGATTTACATAGTTCTTATGGGGTTCGATAATCCTTATAGAATTGGGTAGAGAAACCCCTGAGACACTAAGTATTGAAGCAAACTAATGTTACTACAAAAACCCAAGTCTTTCTCAAAAGGAATCGTAATCGTTGATCTCAGCATAGTGAGTAAATATGGGTCATTGATAGGAGTTCTTTGCACTATAAGGAATGACAAGAATCATGATCCTTTCCAACTGTTGGATTCCTCGGAGGTGGATGGAAAGATCCTAGCCATTGATTGGGGTCCTCAAGTATGAGGATTGTCAAGGATCCAGGATGTGGTCAATCATTGGATACTTCGGGGAGCGGTTTAGGAAAATATAGACTGTTGGATCTAGACTGAAAGGAGGCATCAGAGTCTAACGTTCGAAGTAGGTCATAGTAACGAGACTCCGATGGGAAGAATCTGAGTGGTAATCTTAACCATAGATTGGGTAGATTATGGGAGGAAATCTCATATGTTGGAGCTATGACGATTCCTCACGAATATGAGTCTAAAAGTGGTATGACATCACTTCTACGTGGGATGCTAATGTAGAAGGTTACGTGTCCCTTAGGATGACACGTGGTGATACTCGATTGGTCAGTGGGTCGAGTGTGGTCCTCGTTGGGTGAGAAGGGCCTTAAAAAATATTCTTGAACCTAGATTGTTGGATCTAAAGGTTGAAAACATCAACCATTGATCATAGAGGATCCATCAAAGTACCCCACGGTTAGACAAGGATGTGACTCCAAATTAACAGGAGTCATCGATCAATCAGGGAATAATTCAAAGTGATTATGACCGTCTATCATTGTGGGACATTCAGAGTATTTTTTTCCACTAGGAGGAAAACACTCTGACGACAAGACTCTGAGGAGTAATCTTGATCATCCATCAAACCCAGTGGAAATAAATCATGATCATAGATATTGGTGGGCCCTTCGGGACGAGGCCAAAAGGAAAGTAACATCATGCTAACACGAATGGCGTCACTCCATCAATACCCTGAGGATAGTGTCAGTATCTAGAGAGACGTTTCAAGTACATCTGTGGTGACATGCATGTCACGTCAAGTACGCATGGAATTCCACTTGCCAAATAGTGGTGATGCCACAAGTAGTGATCGTGTGGCATAGTGAAGGAGTGACTGTGATATGAGGTGTTCCATGTATCTTTCCAACGTGTTTTGGAGGTGATAGGTGTCTCCCTACATGTGGCCCAATACTAAGGGTCGTATGAGAACTGGCGCTAGGAATCCATACGCAAAAACTTGGTCGTTAGATCTCAGGAGAGGATATTTGGACCGCCCGTCGTAGAGCTCCTTTTAAAGCAAATTTTTGGGAGATACTCCAATGGAGGGACTTCGAGGAAAGATCAAAACTATTGATGGGAGAGGGTCGTGGTGAAATGACAGCCATTTATCTACCTAGACCCAAGGAGCTCCTAACTCAAATCATGACCATTCATATGTTCGAATAGGAAGAGCTCTGAGAGGAGATCTTGACCATCCTTCAAAGAGGGATGTTTCAGCGTGATCACGTTGTTGGGAAAGGATTAACTCTGATGGGAGTACTTTGAGTTTAAATCGAGATTGTCGATCTATCAAGATCCAAGGGGCTCTAGTCTACATATCTGAGCGTTGATATGTTGGGGTCAGAAGAGCTTATGTCGGGGTTGATATGATGGTCGGGGTTGAAAATCTTGATCGTCCATGGCAAGGGGTTTTCGGAATGAGTTATGGAGATTTACTCTGATGGAATATCCCCAAAGTGACATCTCGACCATTAATCTACTAAGTCCCGAGGAACCCCGCGGACGATCCGGATCATCAATCTTTAGTTGAGTACTCAAGAAAATGACGTTAATGGTGCCACGTGTCATGAGGTGGGGGTGCCACTTGTCAAGCACTGAATGTGATACATGGCATATTATGTCGAAGCCCGAGGGTGACCTTCTATGAGAAATATGAATGCCACATGTCGAGTGGCGATAGTACCATGTGTCTTGTAAATATTGTACCATGTGTCACGAGTATGAGGCACAACTGAAGAAATCCGATGAAATCATAGTTGTCTATCGTCAAGTACTTATATTCGTCTGATCTGTCGAAGGAGATTACGGTCAGACTTAGATTTTAGAGCGTGCAGTGAAACCGTCGCGGGAACACCCTGACTAGAGGATCCAAATAGCGATATAGAGAGACAAAAGAGGTCCAATAAAAGTTGTCCGAAGAAGAGTATGGTGGGTGCCACGTTCATGCTACGAAACAGGGCACGTGATCCTGGAAGACCATGTCAAAACCACATAGGAAGACCAAGTGATAGTGTGCCACATGGATGACACTTGGTAGTGAAGTGGTCATAAATTTGAGGAGCCATAACTTTCGATCCAGAGCTTCATTTTGAGTGAAATCATAGTCGTTAGAAATGTCTTGACGAGTAGGAGATGATGGAGACCTCGAGAAGAGGGATTGATGTGGTTGAGGAAAAGAGAAAATTGAATACCCCATCCCTTAAAATGGTACTTAGTGGGCGGGTGTGTTACAATCCTCTTGTTCAAGGACAAATTCTATGTTCCTAGCTCCCTGGAATTGAGAAATATGGTGCTAAAAGAAATGCACATATACCATATGTTGGTCATCCATGGTACTAGAAGACAATTGAAGCGATGAGAAGCAAATATATATGGCCTGGAATGAAGAAGGATGCAAATGAATACATAACCATGTGCATGGAGTGTCAGAAAGTAAAGAATAAACATAGACATCCAACATGATTGTTACAGCCATTTCCCATTCCTGAATGGAAATGGGAGGTAGTTAAGATAGATTTTATCACCAAGTTTCCAAGAACAACAAGGCAGCATGATTCCACCATGGTAGTGGTGGACAAGCTTACAAATGTTGTATATTTTGTTTCAGTGAAAATGACTCACAAAGGAGCCAACATTGCACAGATTTACATGAAGGAAATTGCTACACTATACGGTCTGCCTAAAGCAATAGTGTCAAACAGAAATCTCGATTTCACTTATAATTTTTGGATTTGGGACTAATTTTAATTTAAGTGCAACATATCACCCAATGTCATATGGGTAGATAGAGAGGACCAACCGAATAATTGAAGATATGTTGAGAATGTGTGTAATGGACAAGCCTTCCAAGTGGGAAGACTATCTTCATTTGGTTGAATTTTCTTATAATAATGGGTACCATGCATCATTGAAGATGAGCTTGTTTGAAGTCTTGTATGGTAGGAAATGCAACATGTCAATGAGTTGGGATAATTGTAGTGTCCCATCTGGCTAGTATAGTTTTGTGACACCTGAGGAGGGTGATTGTTTGATGGATTATGTATGCCAGACTTATATGTTATGGACTTTGTTGGATCACTTCACTTGTGAAGATGGAAATATGATATGTGTGTGTGTGTGTGTGTGTGTGTGTGTGTGTGATTGCATCGTTGCTTATATATGCTTATATGTTTGATTATGATCTTGATCATTAATGGGTGAAACAAACAGTTGATTATGATCCTGGTCATTGATGTGTGGAACAGATGGTTGATTGTGATCTTAATCATTGTTGTGTGGATCAGATAGTCTATTATGATCTAGTTGATTAAACAAGTTTTTCATGATTATGTATGCTTAACCTTGTAATGAATAAGATATGGCAAGGAACTTGGTTACTTGCCGACATGGATGCTCAGATATGCTCGGATTAGAAATGATCGTGGAAGTCATGTACACATTTGGGTGATATGTGATTAAGTTATTGTGAATTTTAAATTGATGGTTTTAATATATGCAATTATGATGTGTGCAGGTAAGGAGAAACAAGACCTTTCCAACAAGATCATCGAATGGGTATGAGTTCACAACTAGTACCTTGAGGGAAACATGGAGTTTCATGCAGAATAGATGAGAAGCCATGGAATTTATGACAATGAGTCCTAAATCCATGGAATATCAAGACGCAGAGTCCTGGACCTATTCAAAAAACATATTAGGGCACAGAGTCCTAAATATTTGGAAGATCAAGACGTGGAGTCTTGGATCTATGGAATATATTAGCACGTGAAATCTTGAATCTACTAGGGCACAAAATCCTAGGTACAAGGCAAGTATGTGGAGTCCTAATAAGTCTAGAGAGGCATGCCATAGGGGTGTGAAATCCATATTCTCCAGCAGAACATCAAGCATCAGGGGCATAAATCAACCAGGTAATCCAACCTAGGTTAAACCTTGGATTAATTTAATTCCAAATTTAACCACTTTTGAAGGGCTTTCAACTTTAATATTTTTTAATCAAAAAGGTGAATTGATTTTTTTTTTTTAAAGAGAGATAATAATAAGAAATAATCTAAAGATGACACAAGGGGGTAATGAATATTAGGTTAATTATTATTTAGTTTAAAATGTGGGAATGCCACCTTAGCGAGGGTGGTAAATAATACAAAATATTCCAATTTAAAAAAATAAAAAAATAAATAAAAAAAAAATGTTGCATGAGAAGGTGAGGTGTCACCCCCTCCATGCCTATGCTTATAAATAAAGAAAGACCCTCATGGTATGGGGGGGCTAGATAAATAATTAGATGTTGCTGAAATAATTTTGGAAACTCTAAATTAGATATCTAGGTTAGCTTGGCCTGGTTCAGTAAGATCTAAGTGGTGTTGGAAGGAAGAGTGGATTATATTATTCTGTGACTACTCTTCCTTAATTTTCTTATTATTTTGTTATTGATGCATATGGGTACTATTTATGAGCTCTTATAGCTCGAGGGTTCCAGGGAGAGAATTTCTCCCTCGATAAGGTTGGGTGGTGAGCTCGTTGGTCTATTATGTTGGAAAGTGGAGCATTGTAGAGTTTGTACACATCTATTATTGTAAGCTAATCGGTTGGTTTCATGTTGGAGCTGCTACAGAATTTTTCTACAGCTGTTGTAGAGAATTGATCAGTAGGTTTTAGGTAAAAATTATTTTGTTTAAATTTGGTATTTTATGTTATTTTGGAATTTTGGAATGATTTCTAATTACACCAAGGTTCCTAGCTGAGAATGTTAACATCTAGGTTAATTATTGAGTACTAGACATAATTTATTTTAGTTAACATTTATGACAACCAAATCTGGATCACAAATTAAATATTCAAAATATTTGGAATACAATGTAGAAATCCATGTGGATAATAGTATATATAATAAATTTATAAGGAATGATGATATGAATAGATATTTACAAATGAGAAATCGAGGTCATACATATACCCACGTAGGGGTGCCCTTTCAATAAGAGATGCGACCTTTCATTAGGAAGGTGTCTCTTCATTATATATTAATTATTAATTATTTGGTTATTTATTTATATTTATATGTATATTTTATATTATATTTATGTTTATGTTTGTTACATTACGTTCATTTTAGAAATGTTTTGTTCCAAAATCATATTTATGGAAAGGCCTTATGCCTTTGTTGTAGCTTGTAATGTCTTTGCTCGGTTATTGGTTTTGAGACTATTATGGTGAATGATACGAGACGATACAAAATTTTAAGTGTCGAATATAATTGTTGAACCGTGAAAGGATCTGACCATCCTAAATTGATCCTTTGTGGAATGTTGTGCTTATATGATTCCCGGAATAATTTGTTCTCCATTGTACTCGCATCAACATTATTTGGACGATAGGTCAATTGTTTTCCTTCTGAGCGAAATTGATAAATTGACGTGTTAATGTATCTGCTTTCATGATTAGGATGTTGATAAGGTGTCTTCATAGCATGAATTCCCTTTATCGTACCTGTGGTATTTTCGGTATTTACTTTTATTGTCTCAGGCACTGGTTTGTTGATAGCTACATTTCTATAAGTAAATACGCATGTAACTTCCATCGTTTGTACTCCAACATCCTTATATGTTTTTTCTTCTATTGTATCAGAGTTTTCTTTAGTCTTGATATTAACCGGATTTGTATTTGTTCCCTTCTCCTCATATTGGATTTTTTTACATGAAGATGATTCCTTCTCGATAAGTTGCTCAAACTTATTTCCAACGACTTCTTATCATTCTTAAGTTTCTTGATTTGTGTAAGTAGATTTTGATTATGATTCTTTAAGTGTGCAAGTTCTTAATTCTATGATTTATCGACTTTGTTTTTGATGTTTTGACTCTCAAGATTTTCATCTTTTAACTTCCTGATTTGTTGTAGTAATCTTAGATTAAGGATTTTTAAACGAAAATTTTCTTCATCTTTTCTAATAATTTATTTTTGAGATCTTGATTTTCTTGTTCCAAATTATGGATTCATTATTTTATATCCTTTCACTTCTTGATCTGATTAAGTAACTTTTGACTGTGTTCTTTTAAACGAGAAATTTCCTAGTCCTTTTCCATTACTTCCTTGTAATATATGTCCTCGAGATCATTAAATTTTTGTAGTGAAATCTTCTTGTTTCATTGAAGTTTTTTTTTTTCCCTCTAATTCTTTTATCTGTGAGTTCTCTTGATTTTCCAACTCCAATTTTTGGGTACATCAGTTTGTGGTGTCTTGTAGGAGAGGTGTTTGGCTTGCAAGTTAGATTTTGTTTCCTTCGATTGAGCCTCGAGTTTCACTGCAATTTGATTTATTGCTTCATGTATCTTCATATCTCTTTCTGTCGATTGTATTTGTGTGTTATTTTTATATTTGATTAAAATAAAATATCTGTAACAATTGGAGCAAAAGACATGTCGATTCTTTAATAATTTGGGCATGTAGACTTATTTACACAAAAAGGAGATTTCGCCAAAAAAAGGTAGAATTTTGTGTGGAATTCATAGCCCGCGACTTCTTATTAAATAATGAACTAGTGTCCTTCTCTTCCCTTTTTTTAAGAATGTTTTCACTAGGCAACAAGATTCTATTGCACTTAATATGGTACTTTTACTTGGAGTAAAATAATATATTCCTTTCACTCTTCTTAAAATTGGCCCTTTTTATAACTTTATAAAAAATACCTTTAACACCAAATGGAATATTCCCTTTATAATTTTTGAATTAATACTATAAGAATTACTTTTGCAACCTTGTACTTTAATCTTTATACCTTATATTAAGATGATTTAGTATTGTTTTTATTAAATATTCATTTTCTTACTTTGTAATTTCCTTTATACACCTTGATTTTTATTTTTATTTTTATTTTATTAAAACCTTTACTACCACTTATAACTCATTAATATTTTTACTTTAATTTTTAACTCTATTATTTGAATCCATACGACCGTACGGACACGACATAGGAATGAATAAGACCTTCAATTTTTAAATTATTTTATGGATTGGTTCAATCGTTGTACGGATTGGTTTGATCTTTATGTAAAGGTGGCTACTACATAAGGTTTTGATGGTTGTATAGAATGTGTACGGATTCACAATTAATTCATTATTTAATCGTACAATGTAATGTCCCGTGGCCACCCTTGTCGAGGACACACCACTACTTCAAAACAAAACTCCTCTTAAACCGGACTGTAACACACCCCAGTCTTAAGCCACTGGGCTATGCATGCTTTTTTTAGCTCTTATATATATATATATATATATATATATATATATATATATATATAATGAAAATTTAAACAGAGATAGACATTCTGTTCATACACATATTCATGCGGAAGTGACAATAAACACATACATGCAATATATACAGGAAATTCTGATAAACTTCAGACATGTACCTAAACACAACATTTAAACATAGCATGTAAAATTAACATAGATTTGGTATTTGTCTTTTTATGAGAATACCATCGACTGCATGCAGACCTTCCATGAACCTCCCAGCCTTAGACCACGTTGCCTCAAGCTATCAGCAGTGGTTCACCCCCGAGCTAGGACTAAAATCCACCCAGGGTAAAGGAATCCTAGGCTAGGCTGAGACTACAGAAAGTTGCACAATGCAACAGGAATGATTCCCTCCAAGGAGCCTACTTACGCCCACCACTCATAGAATCTCATTTCCCACATGCCTATCCCACCCTAAGAATATACACCTTCATTGTTCCACAGTCCATCAGCTGCTCCACTTCCCTTCTAGGGCTTCAGCAACAGGCTAGATCAGGAATTCTTAGATCTTTGTAGCTGTTGTTGGACTCCCTCCAGGAGAAATCACTTCCCCATCAACCTCTCTCACCTCGAGAGAGTTACTCACAGGCCTGACAACCTACTTCTTCAACCCAAGGGCCTGAAAACTCGCCTCTTCAAACCATAGGCTTGACAACATGCTTCTTTTGTTCAGCTCTTAAATCAACTAGGTAACCACAGTAGTAAAATCAGGAAAGGAAAGGGATGGCTCAGCAAATTACAGAGGTTCATGATGGCAAAGGGTTCAACAATAGTGGAATTGGTTGATTGTGTGCCTGCTCAATGCGTGATTGAATGTGTGCATGCATGGGAAGGATGGCAAGAATGGTCACAATGGTGAGAGCGAACCCACACAACGATAGAATTCCCCACATAAAACTGCATGTGTCCTGGATGATACATGGCTCTCCAGGAGCTCGTTCCTCTCCACTTTGAATTTATTCCTCTTCACCAAAGGAACTTAGGATAACATGTTATTTCCAACCTTAGTCTTTTAGGAATATATTATAAGATTCCCTTGGGTTAAGCCCTCAAGATTAGCCCCTTTTTTCCTAGCCTCTTGCCCACCTTTCCTTTCCCTTCCTAGTGGAGCTTAGTCCCCCATAACTCTTTCTTTGTGGTTGTTCTACATGCAGCAATGTACTTTTATTAATAATCTACATAACTACATATACAAAAATAGGTTCATTGGCCTGTGCATCTAGGCTCTTCGTCCTAATAAACACATAAGTCTCCCAGCTTATAAATACTTGGCTCACCAGCCTATAAACTTCATTAAACATTATTACAATTTAGCAGGGGCTCAAACTTGGGGTATTAAAATCCCCTCCCCAATTCCCCTCCCTTATTTTTGCACTATCCTCGGTGCAACTCATTTACATAGCATCAGCAAGATTTTCAAAAATCTTCAAAAAGATGTGGGTATTCCACCCGCATAGCATCTTCATGCTCCCAAGTTGCGTCCTCGAGACCTTACCAGATCCATTGGACCATTACAAGCCCTATGGATTGATTCGAAAGCTGTCTGATTTTCCGGTCTAGAATGTGTACCGGATGCACTTGAAAAGTGTTTTCTTGCTCCACCTGAATCACATTCTAATCAATAACATGATTAACATCAGGTATATATTTATTAAGAAATCACACATGGAATACATTATGTATATACATAGACGCAGGTAATGCAAGCATGTAAGCTATTGTTCCAATCCTCTCTAGGATTTCAAATGGCCTGCAGTATCTAGCTGCCAACTTGGAATAGTTTCCCAACTACAAGGAACTTATGTTGGCCTTCACCTTCAAGAAAACATGATCACCCACTTTAAATTCCATGTGAGTTCTACCCTTGTCAGCATAGTTTTTCTGCTTCTCTTGGGCATCCTTTAAATTATGTTTAATCTTTAGCATTTACTCTTCCATTTCTCTGAGCAACTCTGGCCCAATAACTGCTCTGTCAGTTGGGTTGTCTTAGCTTACTGGAGTGTTACACTTTATGCCATAAAGTGCCTCAAATGGACTCATCTTCAGTGATGCTTGGTACTCATTGTTGTAGGAAACTTCCACCAAGTGCAGATAATCTTCCTATTTAGATGGTTTGTCCATCACGTACATTCTTAGCATATCCTCTATCACTTCATTCACTCTCTTTGTTTTCCCATCAGGCTCAGGATTATAAGTTGTGTTGAAATTCAGATTTTTCCCGAACCCTTTGAATAACCCCTTCCAAAACTTTGAGGTAAACTTTGGGCCTATGTCAGACACGATCGTCTTAGGTAAGTCATGCAAGCGTGCTACTTCCCTCATATAGAAATCAACAACATTGGTTATCTTGTGAGTAACCTTTGTAGGAATGAAATGGGCAGCTTTAGTAAGATTTTCCACCACCACCATGATAGCATCATGTTTCTTGCTTGTTCTAGGCAATTTGGTGATGAAATCCATTGTCACCACTTCCCACTTCCACTCAGGAATGGGTAATGGTTTCAGCAACCCAGTTGGGTGTCTATGTTCAGCCTTGACCCTTTGACACTCCAAGCATTTAGCTATGTATTCAACAATCTCCCTCTTCATGCATGGCCAATAATAATGACTCTTGATTGTTGAAATTGTTTTATGATATCCTGGGTGTCCAGCATAAGGTACATTATGCATCTCTTTTAAAATTGTATTCCTCAATTCATGAGAATTGGGTACATAAATTATGTTCTTGAACAAGAGAATTCCATCAATTCCCAATTCATAATCTTCAACTTTCTGTTGCATTTTACCTTATTGCAATTTTGTTACCAATTCCATGTACTTCGAATCATTTTTTCCAGCCTCGAAAATTATGCCTTTAAAATCAGTTTGATACATGTTAATGGTTGTAGCATGCAGTTCATACACTCTCCTACTAAGTGCATCGGCCACTTTGTTCTCCTTTCCTTTGATGTGCTTAATATCAAATTCATATTCAAAGAGGAATTCCAACCATTTGCTCTGACTGGCATTGGCATTCAAAGTTGGTTGATCAAACAAGTATTTCAGACCATTATGGTTTGTCCTCAGCTCAAACCTCTTTCCCATAAGGTAGTGCCTCCACTTCTTCAAGGCATACACTATGGCTGCCAACTCCAGATCATGAGTGGCATAGAGTTGTTCATACTCTTTTTTTTTTCTAGATCCAAAACATATCACAAAACCATTCTAACTTAGGACTCCACCAAGTCCTTCTTTGCATTCATCTGTGCAAACCATGAAATCTTCATTTGGATCTGCAATCCTCATAGTTGGAGCATTGGTTAACAACTACTTTAATTGTTGGAAGCTCTTTTCACATTCTGTTGTCCATTGAAACTTCACCCCCTTCCTTTGCAAGGAAGTGATTGGGTGAGCAATTCTTGAAAACCCTGCATTGAATCTTTTGTAGTATCCATCTAGACCCATGAAGAATTTGGCTTCTATCACATTCTCAGGTGTTGTCCACCCTTTAATGGCCTCAATATTTTCAGGGTCCACTACTATCCCTTCTTCGGATATGATGTGCCCCAAATAGTGAATTTGGTTCTGATAAAATGAGCACTTGCTCAATTTGGCATACAATTGGTGTTATCTTAGCACTTGTAACACCATCCTCAAATGATGCTCATGTTCCTCTTCTAACTTGGAATATACAAGGATGTCATCCAAAAAGACAAGGACAGACTTGTCTAAATATTCTCGGAAAACACCATTCATCAAACACATGAAAACAGCTGGTGGATTTGATAACCCAAATGACACCACTATGAATTCTTAATGACCACACCTTGTCTCGAAGGCAATCTTGGTGGTGTCTTCATCTTTGATACTTACTTGATGATATCCTAACCTGAGATCAATCTTTGAGAATATCCTTGCATCTTTTAACTGATCAAAGAGATCATCAATCCTTCGCAAAGGATACTTGTTCTTTATAGTTACCTTGTTCAATTGTCTCAAGTCAATGCACAATCTCAACGTCCCATATTTTTTCTTCACAAATAAGACTGGATCACCCCAAGGTGACACACTTGGGCATATACCCCTTCTTCATAATCTCTTCAAGTTGCATTTGCAACTCCTTCAGCTCTGGTGTACTCATTCTCAAGGGAGTCTTTGATACTAGAGTTGCTCCAAGCCTCAAATTTATAGAGAAATCAATATCTCTCTTTGGGGGTAGTCATGGTATCTCCTTGAACACATCTTCAAAATCTTTCAGGACTGAGTGATCCTCTAGATTTGGCACCTTATCCTTAGGTGATTCTTCCATATGGGCTGCAAATATTTGGCAGCCCTTCCTGTAACACTTCTTCAGTTGCATTGTTGAGATCTCTCGGACAGTAATTGCCCTAGGAATTCCTTGGATTGTTCTTGGGTTCCCTTCCTCATCCAGGAAAGTAAATGCCTTGTTATGATAGTATAAGACAACATGGTGTTGGTCCAACCAATCCATACCAATTAGACAGTCATATGAACCCAATGGTAGGATGTTCAAATCAACCTTGGTACTTAGCCCATTCATGCTCACTGGACATGATTTAACCAGCTCAACAATTTTTCTCTTGGCTCTTCTAGCCAGTTGTACCAGCCAAGATTTCCCATGCTTGCTTCTTGGAAAAATAAATATTTCCAAGCAAGTAAATGCCTTGTTATGATAGTCTAAGACAGCATGGTGTTGGTCCAACCAATCCATACCAATTAGACAATCATATGAACCCAATGGCAGGATGTACAAATCATCCTTGTTACTTAGCCCATTCATTCCCACTGGACATGATTTAACCAGCTCAACAATTTTTCTCTTGTCTCCTATAGCCAGTTGTACCAGCCAAGATTTCCCATGCTTGCTTCTTGGCAAAAGCAATATTTCCACAACTTTAGGATCTATGTAACTATGACCAGCTCCTGAATCTGTCAAAATAGTAAAGGCGTGGTTATTGATCATACCTTCTACTTCAATCATGTGTGATTGAAACTCTGCTTGCTTGTTGTCCAAGGCTGCATAGATCCTAGGTACACTTATGCCCTTGTCTTCCACTGTTTTTGCTTGTTGTAAATTGTGGAAAGCTCTCACTTTGCAATTTTGTGAAGATAATCTCTATTCTTGTGGTCTCCTTTATAGCCCCAACATTGAATGGGTGTTTTCCTTGGCCTTTTCCCACCTACCTCAACCATTATATGCTCTCTAAAAGATGGTTGTCCTTGAGGACTGTTTATGAAAAAGGGTGGTTTGTTCCCCTTCTGCCTTTGTTCCTTCTTAAACTTCTTCTTGTCCTCCCAAGGCTTCTGGAAAGTAGGATTTCCTTTATGTTGATCATATAAACACTTTGCTCTCCTTGAGGTTTCCTCCAAAGTCTTGGGATCATCATATTGGATCTTGTCACTGATGAAAGATGGTAGCCCACTCAGGTACCTCTTAATCTTAACTATCTCATCCTCGATGAAGGAGACATACTCCAACATCTCTAAAAATCTTCTTTCATATTCATCAATAGTCATGCTGCCCAGTTTGAGTTCAAAGAACTCTTTCATCTTTTTGTTATAATATCTCTTGGTCAAGTATTTCTTCTCAAAATGACTCTTGAATTCCTTCCAAGTCACAATTTTTTCTCTAACGTGTTTCACTTGCACAAGTTGATCCCACCACATGGATTCCTTTCCTTTCAACTGATAGATAGAAATTCTTCCTTCTACATGGAAAGAATATTTATGCAATTGGAAATACTTCCTCATGCCTAGCAACCATTTCTCACCGTCTTCATCCTTCTTGTACTCTCCATCAAAAGTAGGAGGTTTGATCTTATTCATTTCTCCTTTCAACTCATCCACCCCAGACCTCATATGTTTCCTGACAGTGGATGGACTTGAGATACTGTGTTATCTCCTATGGGAATGCTTTTGGGAGTGATGGTGATGTCTACTACCACTCCTTGATCTTCCTTTCTTCTCAGGGGTCCCGTGACTTCCTGATTTGTTAGAGCCACTCTCCTTATCTAACTTCTTTTAAATTATGTCCAAGATTTTCATTAACTTCATATTGAAGTATTCCTATTGTTCCTTAGCCTTCATAAGCCTCTCATTATCATTCTTGTGGCTCTGGACATATGTCTACAATTTTTTGATGGTCTCAGCTAGATTTATGTCTTCCTCCTTTCCTCCTCCATGTTCATTGGAGTTGGTTCCTTCCATACCCAACTGGATATTCAACCCTATGATTTCATATTCTTGACTGTAGGCTATATGTGTATCATCCATCACTTTGCACTCTATGTTGACTCTGATCTGACAGCTGTTAATTCTGCAAAAATGTGTAGCCAACAGAACTTTGTTAGGCTAATTGTTCTTAATAATTTCATGAAAACATGAATCATTATGATTCATTAATATATATATCAGACTTCTTGTATACTGATTTCCTGAGAAATTGACTGTTCAGATCCAATTTCTATATGAACAGTTATCTTTTATTGTTTAATACCTTTCCAATGCCTCCCTCCATGCTCAATTTTGAGTTTTGAGAAGGAAGTTATGGATACTTGAACAATTTTCCTTTTCAGTGATGCAATCTTGTACATGGATTCTTCCAACTCATAGTCGAATTGGCTCTTGGATCTGTCCTAGATCCCTGCTTCAGGTTTACAGGCCCTCCTTACTTCTTTAGGTGTAGGTATGTGAAATTAAAAATCCCATGGGTCCCTTCTCTAATCCTTTTTCTACTCGTAAAACAAAATTTCGAGCGCTAGCCCTTCTTCTTCAACCCCAAATTCATGTGACCAGGGGCTGTGACCCGGCACTAACAACTAGGTGCTTATCCTATGCTTCGAGCCTCTGGGGATTCGGAGGATCTGCCTCTATTACAATACATTTTCCCCAAATGTTGATTCTCCAAATACTCAGAGGACGTACAGATCAACAGTCCTTATTCCTTGTTTAAATCTATGGTGGATAGGAGCTTCGGGACTCCGGGCTTCTACGATTTTTGCAACTCTAAACTTTCAAATCCCCCGGAGCGCTGAATTGGAAAACTCACGAAGGATGGTGGATCGACTATCCATGGCTTCCCAACATCCAATGATTGAGGTTTACTACAGAACTCTGGGCCTTAGGGCTTTTCTAAGAACTTTTTCACAGATTTTCTGGAGTGTCAAACTACTGTATATCCTCTCCTTCCTCCACGGGTCATCTCCCAATCAATGGTTGAGATTAACTCCGACCCTCCAGGATTTCTCGACTCACAGCAAACTGCAACTCATATCCTCTGAAGTACCATTCCTTCGGACTACGGAATCTGGCGCCACGCGTCCCCTCCCAATGAACGGTGAGGATTTACTCCACTCTTTGAAGCTTCAGAAGTCTTCATACTTAGAAAATCTTGACCAAGTTCCTTCGGAGTGCTCATTCTCTGGACTGTAGGATATGGCGCCACGTGGTAGAATACTAGAAGCGGACACATGGCCCAATCCTAGGGGTGGCACGTGTCAAGCTCTAAATTGAAAATCAGTCTTTTAAAAGCACAAAACATACTGACACGTTGGGACTTCAGAACTCCAGTACTTTAGAAGTATGGAAGTTCTTCCAACAAATTTTTCCCAATCGTCGAACTCTTGAACTGCTTAACCTTCTGGGGCCCACAAAGTATAGTTGTCACCAATCAAGGTGGTGACACATGGCCCCACCATCGAGTGACACATGTCAGGTCCAAATCAGTACTAAGGCCTGTCAAAAGTACAATAATGAGTGACACATGGCAGACCTAGGTAGGTCCACATCACCCTAGGTGACATCATCATGCCATGTCATATCTGGTGCTTCGGGACTTCGGGGATTTCCTATCTTAGACACTTTCTCAAAATTGTCGAACTGCTGATAGGTCCACGTCACTCGGTGACATCATCATGTCACATCACTTCGGCAACCCAGGACTTCGGCGATTCTTCTCATCTGCTCACTTACAAAACTCCTAAATTGTCGACTGTCGACGGCTGCTTCCCATAGCTTTGGGACTTCGATGATTTCGTTGTTGAACACCCCACAACCCCCAAACTGTCGAACTTCGAACATTGCTTAATACACGGACACGTGTCCCTAGAAATGGACAGTCTGGATTGGTTCCGGACTTCGGTACTTCGGCAGTTTTCTCTGGTATATATTTAAAACGGTCGGAGGGGCGAAGTCCAAAGTACTTATGTGCTTACTTCGTGTAATTTCTCCATATCTGACGGTTTTGAGGGGTCTGTCTCCCCCCAACAAATCCAATGGGCCAATTTAAACTTTTCGACCCAATACCATGTCTGCCATAGTTTATCAAACTGTTATACCTCATGATCTTCTGAACACGACCAAGGTGTTCCCCAGCACCCTCTTGGCACTCTGTACATCAATTCCTTGTGGAATTTTGACTCAAAATTCCACATTCATGGCCCATCCAAGTTCAGTGTGGAAACCATGGGCTCTAATACCAAATTGTAACGTCCCCCGACCACCCTTGTTGAGGACACACCACTACTTCAAAACCAAACTTCTCATAAAC
>ML791606.1:321208-338979 GCA_009831015.1 Picea engelmannii
TATATATATATATATATATATATATATATATATAATGCAAATTTAAACAGAGATAGACATTTTGTTCATACACATATTCATGCGGACGCGACAATAAACACATACATGCAATATATACAGGCAATTCTGATAAACTTCATACATGTACCTAAACACAACATTTAAACATAGCATGTAAAATTAACATAGATTTGGTACTTATATTTTTACGAACCTTCCAGCCTTAGACCATGCTGCTCCAAGCTATCAGCAGTGGGTCACCCCCAAGCTAGGACTAAACTCCACCTAGGGTAAGGAATCCTAGGCTAGGCTAAGACTACGGAAAGTTGCACAATGCAATAAGAAGGATTCCCTCTAAGGAGCCTACTTATGCCCACCGCTAACAGAATCTCATTCCCCACATGCTTGTCTCACGTCATGAATACACACCTTCATTGTTCCACAGTCTATCAGCTGCTCCACGTCCCTTCCAGGGCTTTAGCAACAAGCCAGATCAGGAATTCTCATAGCTTTGTAGTTGTTGCTAGACTCCCTCTACGAAAAATCACTTCCCCATCAACCTCTCTCACCTCGAGAGAGTTGCTCACACGCTTGACAACCTATTTCTTCAACCCACAGGCCTAAAAACCCACCTCTTCAAACCACAGGCCTGACAACCTGCTTCTTTTGTTCAGCTCTTAAATCAACCAGGTAACCACAGTAGTAAAATTGGGTAAGGCAAGGGACGACTCAGCAAATTACAGAGGTTCACGGTGGCAAAGGGTTAAACCATGGCGTAATTGGCTAACTCCGTGCCTTCTTAGTGTGTGAGTGAATGTGTGCATTCATGGGAAGGATGGAAAGAATGTTCAAAATGGTGAGA
The DNA here is from genome assembly GCA_009831015.1 of Picea engelmannii. NCBI lineage: Eukaryota > Viridiplantae > Streptophyta > Pinopsida > Pinales > Pinaceae > Picea > Picea engelmannii. Next base: position 322,071 of record ML791606.1, read on the forward strand.
GTGAACCCCCACAACGATGGAATTCGCCACATAAAACTACATGTGTCTTGGATGACACATGGCTCTCCAGGAGCTCGTTCCTCTCCACTTGGAGTTTGTTCCTCTCCCCCAAGGGAACTAAGGATAACATGTTATGTCCAACCTTTGTATTTGAGGAATATATTACAATATCCCCTTGGGTTAAGCCCTCAAGCTTAGCCCCTTTTTTCCTAGCCTCTCATCCCCCTTCCCTTTCCCTTCCTAGTGGAGCTTAGTCACCCATAACTCTTTCTTTGTTGTTGGTCTACATGTAGCGATGTATTTTTATTAATAATCTGCATAATTACATATACAAAAATAGGTTCATTGGCCTTTGCATCTAGGCTCCCCGGCCTAATAAACACATAAGCCTCCCAACTTATAAATACTTGGCTCGCCAGCCTATAAACTTCATTAAACATCATTACAATTCAACAAGGGCTCGGCCTTTGGGTATTACATACGAATTGATATTGGTGCGGAATGGGTACAACATAGTGGGTTTGTGTGGCTAATATGCCCCTTCCTTTCTTGCCTGCAGCTCTAGACTTGCCCATTCTTTTCTTGCAGCTGCAACTCCAGACTTGCCCTATACTTGAGAGAGTGAGTGAAGTGAGTGTGTATAAATGAGTTATAGCACCTCCTATTTATAGTGGTTCTTGTCACCTTTCTGGGGTGACTTGTCTTTCTGGAAGATAATACATTGATATTATTTATTCTACTGAGTTGACTTGTCTTCTAGGGTTTTGATACATTTGTTTAGGGTTTTTCTTGCTTCTGGAATATTCTATTCTAGTTAGAGGTTACATGTGGAGGTTAATACCTCTCATAGCTACCATAATATCAACACTCCCTCCTAGCTAGGGAGGTACTAACTGTAATGGTCTAAAAAACATCCATCCATTTCACATTGTATGGGCAAGGCTCACATAGTCTTGCAGACCATTCTACAGGTAGCATCATCATAGCCACATAGGCTATCTTATGATCCCGTAGATCAAGTCACGAGCATCATCATCACTATCCATCTAGTTGGAAATCACCTCCAACACTACTGGTAGTCTCCATGGAAATCAAATAGTATCACATAGTTACTACAATGCCATCCAATAGATCACAACATTGTTGATCCATAGTAGTACACAAATGTTATCCAGTGGTACACAACCACTCCTAGTAGTGCACAGCTACTATCTAGTGACACAAAATCACTACCAGTGGAACACATCCACCACGGTAGCACATAGCTATTGTCCAGAGACCCACAATCTCCATTGTAATCAACTAATAGCTACACAAGATATCATCGTGCAATACAACAATCTCCTGGCATCAAATCATATCATCATCTGCATCATCTCTCGAGGCCATAATCCATCTGAGTAATCGGGCATGATGTTGATAAGTCATGTGTTGGACTTGGTGCACTCAACAGAGTGTCTCGTATAAGTCACTCACTTGACATAGTGATATAGGGACCATTCTTCCTATCTTGGTCACTACCTGTGACACAGAATGAATGATTGTCCCAATAGATGTTGAAAGCCACGCCATGGGCTATAAGGACCATTCTTATAATCCGGACATATGTCCTAGAAGAATGTCATTCCTCCCAGATGTTGAAAGCCACGCCATGGGATACAAGGACCATTCTTATAATCTGGACATATGTCCTAGAATAATGTCAGTACTCCCAGATGTTGAAAGCCACAGCATGGGCTACAAGGACCATTCTTCCCACTCTGGTCACTACTGTGAAGTCAGGAAGAATGATTGTCCTCGACCATTTCCCCCCCTCTGGCCACTACTGTGAACTCAAGGAAAATGTTTTTCTTGTACCAATCTCCCCACTCTGGTCACTACTGTGAACTCAGGGAGACAAACCATTCTACCTATCTAGGCAAATCCCCAAGAGAATAGTTGTCCTGGACCATTCTACATGTACGATAAATGCCTCGGGAGAATAGGTGTCCATGGTACATTAGTAATCTGTCAATTTGGACCATTCTCTACATGGAGAATGTCAGTCCATCAACAAAATATTCTTCCTGGACCATTCTCCACCTGGATAATGTCTTTCCACCAGCACACTGACTATCCATGATGTCATATATCAGCACTCCCTCCCAACTGAGGAAGTCACCACCTCCCTCTCAACCAAGGGAGTTATCTCCACAAGTCCCAGCTTGTCCCTCAAGTATGCAAACTTTATCTTGGACAGAGATTTTGTCAAGATATTAGTTGTTTGATCATCGATGGAGATGTACTGGAGAATCACTTCTTCCTTATGGAATTTATCACGAATAAAATAGTACTTGATCTCAATGTGATTCAACCTGTCATGGAACACGGGGTTCCTTGAAACCTTCACACAGCTTTGATTATCACAACATATCACAATCGTATCAAACACCTAATCAAATAGTCCAGAAATCAGCTTACAGAGCCATACTGCTTCTGTACAACCATCACAAGCTGCATTATACTCTACTTCTACAGTGTTGAGTGCAACAGACTTTTGTTTCCTGCTAGCCCATGATATCATAGCAGATCCCAAACTAAAACATATACCAGAAGTACACTTTCTATCATCTGCACTCCCTACCCAATATGAATCAGTAAACCCATGCAGTTGTTTGTCACTATTTGAGGGATATCTCGATCCATAATTTAGCGTCCCATGAAGATATCTCAAAAGGTGCTTTGCAACTATCCAATGCCCATGTCTAGGTTCCACCTAGAACTGGCTCAACATGTTCACAACAAAGAAAATGTCTAGTTGGGTATTAACGAAATACATCAATGAGCCAATAAACTATCGGTATAGGGACGAGTCTACTGGATCATAATCAGAGTCTCTCAATTTCTTCAGATCTGTCACCATGGGAGTTGTGATGGATTTGCAATCCATCATCCCAAACTTCTGAAGGATCTTTGCAACATACTTCCCTTTCCCCAAGAAGATTTCACCATGCTTTTGCCATACTTCTAGTCCCAAATAATAATGCATGATACCAAGATCCTTCATATCGAATTCAGAGGCTAACTCAGTCTTACATTGAATAATGAGAGGCTCTGCACCTATAAAAAACAAATCATCAACATATATTAGCATGATCATAGGTGCATCATTCACAACCTTGTAATAAAGGTTTGGATTAGCATAGCTCTTGGAAAATTCAGGTCTCGTCAAGTAACTGTTAATTAGTGCATAGCAAGCCCTTGGAGCTCGCTTAAGTCCATACAAAACCTTCTTTAATCTGTATACATGGGTTTCTCTCGGGTGTACCTCAAAACCTTGAGGTTTCTCTATGTATACTTCTTTCTCAATTAATCCATTGAGAAAAGCGGTCTTTACATCCATCTAATGTAAATTCCAACCCATGGATGTTGTAAGAGATGTGATGGCTCTAATAGAGGTGTATCTGGCAACTCGAGCAAATGTCTCATCATAGTCTTCTCCCTCCTTCTAGGATAACCCTGTAACCACAAATGTTGGCTTGTGTTTATCGATACTCCCATCTACTACATGCGTTATGTAACGTCCCCTTCGTACTCAACATAAGTGTGTAAATTAAATATATATATATATATATATATATATATATATATATATATATATATATATATATTTTTATTTTTAATTCCAAAACAACAACTGTGTAATTAGTGCAATCCAATAAATGCATAATTCCAATAAAACAACTGTGTAAATAATGCAATCCAATATATGCACATTTAGTAACAGATAAGTACTCTAATTGCATTTTAATCATCCCTGCGTTTAACAAAAGTTTAATATAATAATTCAACATCTCAATAATCCTAACATGATATATTCAACATCACTTCCTTCGTAGGATCGTGAGTATCAATAACTACCTGCTCAATCGCGCAATTAAAATCAATCCAAGGTAAATGTTCAATTCACCAATAAAAGTCCATGAAACCCCTAATTAAATTCCTATAATGATACCTAACTAAGACTAAAGCTTGAAATTGAAATATGATAATGTATTATTAATGACATAAACAATCATGACTAAGTAATTTCCAATTACAAACAACACAGAGATACCACACCATAATCACCTATAAGCAAGAATTTTATACCATTTAACCATTCTTCAATTATTTTTGTACTAAGTTATAATCCCAATTCTTATTTTCAATTATTGACTATCAACCCACCTTTAAATAAAAGAGAAAGTTGATCTTGTCAAGGAAGGACCCATATTAGATATAACAATATCCTTCACGTTGAAGTTATTATATTTCGATTATACCAATATTACTTTAGCCAACATAAGGTTTAACACAATTTACCCTTCATGTAAGATTCACATGCCAGATTTAAACTCTAAGAACCCGGCCTTTAAGAGTAAACCAGATATAATCTTGGTACTACGAATTTAGATTTTAAGTGAACAATTGTAAGCCATTACTATGTTATATATTGATTAAAAGAAATATTGACGCATGGCGCTCTGATATTACTCGTGAAAAAATTATTAATTGCAAGCAAAGCACATTCTTTCCTTAATTTAGATATCGAGAACTTAAAATGGACGACCCAAGGTAGAGAGAAAATTCTTACCTAACTCTAATCGAGGAACTAAATCTTGAGTGGATGTTTTGATGAAGACTTGGAGTAAAATTATCATACTCGGTAATTATCAGATTACAACATCCTACAAATCTATGTTTCGAACTCAAGATTGCTAGCAAGGATTTTGAAGCGGAAGGAGTTCGCAACATGGTCTACAAAGAGACACGTAAAAAGGTTGTGGTAAAACCAAGTTGTCAAGATGTCAACCACCAGTTAAGTCGAGCTGTCATCATTCGTTGGGATTATTATTTCACTGAAACCACGAATGGAAATTTTAACCAATACTTTGGATGAAGACACAGCGTGGTCCACGTCAGCAGATAATACAAAATACATAGTTAATCAAGTATTACAATTTGAACGTCGAACAAAATTAACAGAAAGGTTTAAAGAATATTAACAAAATATATAAAAAAAAAAAATCTTTGACGAGAAGAACCTCTCCGGGACATGCTCTGCAATCAAGACCGGTCGACTGAAGGAAAAAGTTAGGAAATGTTTCTCCCTCATGAATTTCCTTAAATAGGAATTGTTTATTGAGAATAATTTTATTATATCCTAGAGAGTCCTAAGTCTACACGGCACTTATCAACCGAGATCCATCTGCTGACTACGGTTTCAAGGTTCATTCAAGAACAGTAAACTACGGTTTCAAGGTTCATTAAAGAACAGTATCCATGTGCACCTCACTTATGACTACGGTTTCAAGGTTCATTCAAGAACAGTAAACTCAACCAACGCATCCTTAAATAAATTTTAGTTATATAGCAACAAATTTCTCTTTAAAATAAATAAAAAACCACTACGACAGTTCCGTTATTCTTATAATTTCTAAAATTTCTAAGTGAGGTGATCACATTCAGTAGATTCGTCGTTGGCCCATGATATATTTAAACTCTTCCAGATTAATACGATAATATTAGTGTCAACTTATTAGCACAAACTATCAACATGTCCCAACTTAAGTTTCTTAACCTAATAGGTAAATAAATAATATTGAAACAAATCTGATAATAAATATTAACAAGTATTTCATCTACACACCATTCACGAAATTCTACTCAATTAATTTTACAGGATTCAACAAGATAACTATCACCCTACACAGAAATTGCAGAATAAGAACCATCTTAAGAACAGATTGTTAACAGGATCCTATAAGGTTATGCATCATATTTTTGTTTTATAGCCCAAAAGATTCAAAATTCGATTTCGATCCCATTTACTTAGATCTATCAAATAGAAGAAGAATTTTACAAGCTTGTTCTTAATCTACAAAAATTGTGGTTTCTCAACCACATTCGCTCTATAATTAATAATTACATATTCAAAATTTCTTAATCAACAATATTAAGCAATAGAATATCGTAACCAAATGAAGACGATATTGATATTGATTTACAATCTGGAGTCTGTGCAACATTCTCCCTTCTTCTTGTTAATCCAAGGACTTCGCCAGTACCTCCCAGCCAATGCTAGTGGTACTCGTATTCCACCTTATCCCCCGAGTTGCAAAAGGGCCACATACAAGAAACCAAAAACAGTAGCTCCAAGCTTTCCTCGCAAGGTAGAGCTTTCACTCTTTCTTCAAGCTTGGTATCCCAACTCTCACAAGTAAAACACAATCCCCAATAATTTTAGCAGCATAACCTTACCAAGAATAAGTGAGAAATCTTTTTTCCTTCTACACCATTTATTTTATAGAAATTTCCTCACTGACACATGTCCTCATGCACAATTATTTAACTTTTTAGATTAAATTAATTATGATTATTCACCCACACACTTGTCACACTCTCCCCAAGTTGCACAAGTAATTATGATTTTTATTTTAATTAAAAATCCAATTTCCCTCACATTCCCAATGTGTTCCAATTTTTGCTCTTAGTTGTCCCTTTGTTCCCCAAATTCTCATTTAATGAGTGTCTCCTAACTAGATCTTAGTTAGAGTTGGATTAAGACTCTTTTTCTAGTTAGAGTAGTGGTAGCCTGACTCTAGATACTATTCTATGTGTACACCTATTCTCTCACATCTTATTTCTTTCTATTTTTAAAATCTCTTTTATTACTTTCATCCACACATGTGATTTTATCCAATCTTTAGATTTTTCTTACTTTTTCCTATAATTGATTTATCTCAATTCTTTTAATTTATTTAATATTTTTATTTAGTCCCTTAATTAAACTTAAACTTAGGCTTAGTATTTGAATTAGGATTAGAATTTTATTGGGCTTTATAATTAATAAATTCATTGTTTAATTAATTATTTTAATCCAACAAGGTCTAATCATTTCTATGTTTTCTATGCCATCTAGATTTATTGACTCAAATTTTTAATTACGCAACGTGCCCTTCAAGACGCACCTCCGTGCTCCAAGGGTGCCACTAGCATTTGACTAGTTTTGGAAGTTTGTCTGAGCCTTGGAGTCAACACTCCACTCGGTCAACCTTGTGAAAGACTAAGGGATTCTAAGGAATAAGGACTCTGCCTTATTGCGTGTTCCTTAGAAATCTTTGTGAGCAATTGTCTCAATCCTCCCTCACGACATCGTGGACCTCTTGAACTAGGTAATTGTTAACCTACCATTCAGGCCACTGCGGGAGTGCTAGTAGGTTGTGACACGGACGTTGTCACACCTCTCCCTCAATGTCTTGTTTCTGTGCATGACCCATTTACTCCTTATGTGAGTCAGATTAGCAAGCATCGTGAAGCCTGCATCCACTGATAAAAACCGTGTCAATAATCCATATACATAAATCATACTATAATCAATCGTATGTCACAAGTGTCTAAAATGAAATACTCAATAAAATACAATTCACTCCTTGACTTAATCCGGAGTCCAAGGAAGTCCATTGATGCCATCAACATCCATAACATGTCATGTGTCTTGCACACTCAAGAAAACTCGTCAATAGCATATGCCAAAATATATACATCAAATAATAATAAGTCACAACACATCATCATCATCATCATGTATAAACCATAATCGAAATGAAATCACGGTGTACCATAATCGGATCACTTGCACTCAAGTGTCCTCAAAGAATAAGTCAATAAAAGTGTGCTCAGTAGAGCGATATGTTACATACACCCCCTCTTGTTTTAAATTTCATTTTGAAGTTTGTACAGTATATAAATGCAAGTAAACAAATGTATCTGACATAGATCTATATGTCTAATCTATCAAACAAGTAAGGAAACCGTTGATGCATCTCATATGTGTCATCCCAAGTAGCCAAGTGAGGACTATAGTTGTCCCACTAGACCTTGACCTGATCGATTATTCGACATCGTAGTTGTTGAATGTGATGGTCCAGAATGCGGATTGGATCTGCCATGAGAGCACCCTCGTCTGCCACATGCAAAGAACTCATGTCAATAACATGTGAAGAATCACTAATATAATGTCTCAAAACATATACATGAAATACATCGTGCATGCACCTCAAAGAATCAGGAAAGGCTAGTCAATAAGCCACGGGTCCTTTATTTTCCACAACTACGAAAGGTCCCACAAACCTAGGAGAGAGTTTAGCACCCTTTCCAAACTTGATCGAACTCTTGTGCGGTTTTACCCGCAAGAAAACTCTATCACCAACTTCATAACTGCAGTCAACGCGATGCGCATCAACTTAACTCTTATGTCGATTTTGCACTTCTTTAATCCTATGTATTATTGATTGCATATGTTCTTCCATTTCTTGAATCACTTTTGGTCCTATCAGTACCATGTCCTCAAGTCGATCCCAACTCAACGGCATCTGACATGGCCATCCACAAAGAAACTCAAACGGGGCCATCTTAATCGTACTCTGATAGTTGTTGTTGTATGCAAACTCTACTTTTGGCAAGAAATCTTCCCAATGTTTTTGTTGATCCATTGCATACATACGCAACATATCCTCCAAAATTTGGTTCATTCTCTCTGTTTGTCTGCTTGTCTCAGGGTGATGCGTTGTACTGAAATTCAGTTGTGTTCCCAAAGCCTCTTGGAAACTAGTCCAAAACTGTCCTTTAAACACTGATCCTCGATCGGATAATCCTTCTTGGTACTTCATGTAATCTCACAACCTCCCTGGCAAATACTCTTGCTATGTCTGGCACCTGATACGTCATACGTACTGGGATAATGTGTGCACTCTTTGTCAGAGTGTCCACTACCACGAAAATTGAATCATGCCTCATTGTCATCAGTGGCAATCCAACGATAAAGTCCATCGAAATGACCTCCCATTTCGATTCTAGAATAACGTGTGGTTGTAACAAGCCTGCTAGATGTCTATGTTCAGCCTTCACTTACTGACATTATAGATATCTCACCATGTAACTAATTATGCCTGCTTTCATTCCCTTCCAAAAGAATAAAGGCTTAAGGTTTGCCTTCATCTTCGTGACTCCTGGATGAGCCATGTACACTACTCAATGCACTTCACTTAAGATCAAACTTCTTTATTCGTCGTTAGGCGATACGTAAATTATTCTGTTGATTCTCAACAATCCATCGTTGTTTTAGGAATAACCTTCAAACTTCGGTACCATCAAGGTATTTCATCCAATATTATCCTTAACTTCTTTATACTAGTCATCGTCAATCTGTAAAGTTAGAATATTTTCTCGAAGATTCGTCCTAAGAGGTATTACCAAGAATATGTGTGGTCTCTGACTCAATGCATTTGTCACTTTGTTCATTGTTCCTTTAATGTAAGTAATCTTAAAGTCGTATTCGCTACGTAATTATGACTAACGCCTCTATCAGGCGTTCAAGTCACTCTATATAAAAATATGTTGCAATCCACAGTGATCTGTCTTTAATTTGAATTTTCATCCAATCAGATAATGTATCCAAACTCTCAAGGCATATACAATTGCTAATAACTCTATGTCATGCATTGTGTAGTTCTCTTCATGCTTTCTCAATTTCCTTGAAATATAAGCGATCACTCGACTATCTTGCATTAAAACTCTGACTAAACCTTCCTTGGATACGTCTGTGCATACCAAGAATTCATTGTCCATGTCAGGGACTTTCAGTATTGGTGTTGTCGTCAACAACTATTTAAGTTTTTGAAATGCTTCCGCGCATTTCTGTTTCCAAACAAACTTCTTGCTTTTCTTTTGCAATTCTGTGATCAGATTTGTTATCTTCGAAAAACCTTCGACGAATCGTCAGTAATATCCTGCTAAACCCATAAATATGTGTACTTCTTGTATGTTTTTCGGTGTTGTCCATTCCATAATAGCCTCTACTTTCACTGGATCCATAGTGATACCTTGACTATATATGATATGTCCCAAGTAATGAATCTTCGATTGGTAAAAATAACATTTCGATAGTTTCTCGTACAATTTGTTTTCTCGTAGACACTGTAGGTCCAATCTTAAATGTTTGTCATGCTCTTCTTTCGTCCGAGACTAAATCAATATGTCAACAATAAATACTTGAACAAACTTGTCCAAGTATTCACGAAACACCCCATTCATCAAACTCATGAATACCCCGGGTGCGTTCATCTATTCGAATGATAACACTGTAAACTCATAGTGTCTGAATCTTGTCTTAAATGCGATCTTAGGGATATCTTCTTCTTTAATCCGTAATTGGTGATATCCTGGTCTCAAATCAATCTTCGAAAACACCATTTCTCCCTTCATATGGTCAAACAAATCATCTATTCTGGGTAACGGATATTGGTTCTTGATCGTCACTTTGTTTAATTGGTGATAGTCAATACAAAGTCTCCACGATCCATCTTTATTTCTCACGAAAATAATTGGTTCACCCCAAGGCGACACACTTGGGCGTATAAGTCGCAAGTCCAACAATTCCTTCAATTGCATTTCCAACTCCTATAATTCAGGCGTTGACATCCGGTAAGGCGTTCTCACTATAGGTTCAGTTCCAGGTTTCAAGTCTATTGTAAACTCCAACTCTCTTTCAAGTGGTAAACCTGGTAACTCTTTTGGAAACACGTCTACAAACTCTCACACTACAGGAAGGTTTTCTAATCATTATGCCTTGCCCCTTTTATTTAGTGCTAATATTTCAGCCCTTACGCATACTCTTTTGTAGTTGTAGGGAAGAAATAAATCTCAAGGAAACCCCATGGTTACTTCCTACAGTCACTCTACTCTGTCCCAAATCATCTGTCAAACTTAAGTATTTTGTCTTACATTTAAGTATTGCATCATACGATTCCAACCAATCCATACCAATCATTATGTCGTAAGATCCTAAGATCGTGACATATAGGTTGGCCTTCGTTACAAAATCTCCTAAGTTAATGCTACAATCTGTAACATTTCCTCCAACCTTCTATTTGGCACTCGATGTCATTTCTATGTATCTAAACTCGTCTTGGTCGACTGCCTCTACCTTAATTCTATTTAGCGTTGCACTAGCGATAAAGCTCTTTGTAGCACCTGGATCTATCAATATACTAAAAGTTTGGTCTGCAATTGTACCTGACGTCTCGAGCACAATGGACTGGTGCTCAGCCTGGCAGTTGTTCACCGTTGCATGTATGATGTCAGCCTTGCCCAAATCTCCAACTGTAGTGGGTCCTGATGATCCGGCCGCTCTGATCTTCTCAATCAGATAGTCTTGCTGGTAATGTGGCTCTCCACATGTCCAACATCCAGTCTTCGGTCCAGTGCTCCTGGTCCCCGAAGTAGAAGTTGTTGGACTAACAGTATGTGATCCTGGTCTGTTCTATTGAACATGCGTAAACAGTTGATGTTATTGTGGTCCTCTGTAAGGATTCATTTACTGAGGAGTCTTACACCATGGTGTCATGAACATAGGTCCTCTAATCATATCTCGATGCCCTGAAGTCTATTTGGCTGGTGTCTAATGTTGTTGTGCTCCTGATGACATCTATCCAGTCTGTCTAGAAGGAGTCATGCCCTAACCCCGGTTGTTCATCTCTTATTCAGTTATGAGGGCCTTATGAACTGCATCGTGTAACGTCTGAGGCATTAGAATCCTCACCATTGCATGAATGTTGAAGTTAAGTACAAACACAAACTTGTTGACCTTTAACTTCTCTGTGTTCAGATGTGGAGAATACCTAAGTTGCTCCATGAATCTGGCCTCATACTCATGCACCATATGACCACCCTATCGTATGGAGTTGAACTCATTAAGTTGGTGCTCAATGAATTCCTCGAACAAGTACCTCTTCTAGAATTGTTCCTCGAACAACTCCCATGACATGTATTCGAAGACCATGTTTAGTTGAGGTAGGAGTGTCTTCCACCATAGAAGAGCACTCCCTGTCAGCTGAAAGATCGCCATGCATACTTTCATGTTGGAGGTGTAATCACGAAGTGCGAAGAATTTCGCCATATTCTCCAACCATCCCTCGGGGACTGAGCCGTCTGTGGCACCCATAAACTTAGGAAACTTCATCTTCTTGAGTTCTTTGTGCATACTACTTGTACCAGTTGGAGCGTGTTGTGAACCCTCATTGGGTACAGACGGTATGCCCTCATCTTGATCCAGGCGGTTAATCAATGCCTCATACATTCTCTGGAAGAATCTCATCATACCTACCACATCCCCCACAACAACCTATTCCTTCTTAGTAATCTGCACATCTCCATTGGGGTTAGACCCTTCTGGCGTGGATACTATCGAAGGTGTCACACATCTTCCTCCAGCACCACGTTGTCTACTTCCCTTGCATCCTCTAACCATGATTAACTGCATGTATAATTTCAAAATCTAATTAGCGATATAATTTTAATCATTTATTTAACATAGTGGAAGGCGTAACGGTCCAATGTCGCAGGGTTGAACCCGCTCTGATAACATATGTAACATCCCCTTCGTACTCAACATAAGTGTGTAAATTACAACAAATTGTTTTTCTTTTTTCTTTTTTTTTTAATTCCAAAACAACAACTATGTAATTAGTGCAATCCAATAAATAAATAATTCCAATAAAACAACTATGTAAATAATGCAATCCAATATATGCACATTTAGTAACAGATAAGAACTCTAATTGCATTTTAATCATCCCGACGTTTAACAAAAGTTTAATATAATAATTCAACATCTCAATAATCTTAACATGATATATTCAACATCACTTCCTTCGTAGGATCGTTAATATCAATAACTACTCACTCAATCGCGCAATTAAAATAAATCCAAGGTAAATGTTCAATTTACCAATAAAAGTCCATGAGACCCCTAATTAAATTCCTATAATGATACCCAACTAAGACTAAAGTTTGAAATTGAAATACGATAATGTATTATTAATGGCATAAACAATCATGACTAAGTAATTTCCAATTACAAACAACAAAGGGATACCACACCATAATCACCTCTAAGCAAGAACTTTACACCATTTAACCATTCTTCAATTATTTTTGTACTAAGTTATAATCCCAATTCTTATTTTCAATTACTAACTATCAACCCACCTTTAAATAAAAGAGAAAGTTGATCTTGTCAAGGAAGGACCCATATTAGATATAACAATATCCTTCACGTTGAAGTTATTATATTTGGATTATACCAACATTACTTTAGCCAACGTAAGGTTTAACGCAATTTACGCTTCATTTAAGATTCACATGATAGATTTAAACTCTAAGAACCCAAACTTTAAGAGTAACCCGGATATAATCTTGGTACTACGAATTTAGATTTTAAGTGAACAATCATAAGCCATTACTATGTTATCTATTGATTAAAAGAAGTATTCACGCATGGCGCTCAGATATTACTCACGACGGAATTATTAATTGCAAACAAAGCACATTCTTTCCTTAATTTAGATATCAAGAACTTAAAATGGATGACCCAAGGTAAAGAGAAAATTATTACCTAACTCTAATCGAGGAACTAAATCTTGAGTGGATGTTTTGATCAAGACTTGGAGTAAAATTATCATACTCGGTAATGATCAGATTACAACGTCCTACAAATCTTTGTTTCGAACTCAAGATTGCCAGCAAGGATTTTGAAGTGGAAGAAGGAGTTCGCAACATGGTCTATGAAGAGACACGTAAAAAGGTTGTGGTAAAACCAGGTTGTCAAGACGTCAACCGCGAGTTAAGTTGAATTGTCATCGACCGTTGGGATTATTATTTCACTGAAACCATGGATGGAAATCTTAACCAATACTTTGGGTGAAGACACAGTGTGCTCCACGTCAACATATAATACGAAATACATAGTTAATCAAGTATTACAATTTGAATGTCAAATAACAAACTTAATGGCAAGGGATACGGATTATTCTAACATGGCGGTTTAAAAAATGTTATTTTTTTTATAAGTGAGTTTGAGATTCTATATTACTGAAAAAAATATGGTACAAAAGAAAAATGGAGAATCCCCCGATATGCCAAAAAGAAAACTAGATCAAGGATCCCGGAGTTGCACTGTCTACAAAAGCGGGGGGAGGGTTGGGCCGCCACCCTGGGAAACCGACCCAATCTCCGAAAACTTGTTTGAAAAACTATACCATAACATATACATAAAATACAAAAATGTAGAACAGGGGTGGCTCTTACACTAATAAACAAATTGACCAGGGGTTGATACTGCGTTAGTCCAAGAGGATGGGATGGCTTTCGTCTCCTTCCTTTCTTGCCTCGTTCTCCTTCCTCTATTCCACCGTGCGCATCTTTCTGATGCAGGCTATTGTTCCGCATCGGTCTGCTAGAGTGATGTCCATGTGGTGGACATAGCGTAGGTAGAGGTGGAATTGTCCTGTCATTCGTTCCATTTTTTCGTTTTGGCTCCTCTGGTCCTCTGTTATTCTTCTTACACTAGCCTCCAAGTTGTTGAAGCAGCTTAGAATTTCTGTGAGCTCCTTCTTGTGGCCCCGGATCGCTGCCCTGCTGGTCTCATTCCTGTCATCTCTCAGCTTGCCTATCAACATTTTTGTGTGCCAGGATTCCTCCATTGTTTTGTGGTAGAGGGTTGTCCTGGGTTGTGTGGCCCTTGGGTCCCTTATCCCATCAGCTTCTTGGATGAGTTCCACCCTGGCGCTTGGTGTTGACTTCTCTCTCCCATCTGTCGATGACCACTTTGCCCTTTGGATCGACCTGCGTGAGAAAGGTACCTTTGGCTTCTCTGGTCGCCTGCTCCATCCTTGTGATCTTTCGGGCGCTTGTTGGAAGTTCCTCCCCCTGGGGGCCCCTCTTACTCTGGGTATTCTTCATTATTACCATCTCGGTTTGATTTTGGTGGTTCTTGTCTTGAATTCGACCTATGTTTCTATTCGCCCCTTCCTGGTGTGTAGGATGGTCTCTGTAATTGCTTCTCTTCCGTCTGTGGCTATCCCTGATGTTTCTTATTTTATGGGGTTTCCTCGGCTGCGAGCTTATCTTGGTAATCATGGATCTCCCGTAAAGGTGTACCTTCTGGTCCTTTTCACTGTTTTGAAGTGTGTGCGCTTGGGAACCCTGTCGTCATCCCTATGCCAATCCTTTGCCTTGCACGTTATACGCCAATCACCCCCCCCCCCATATTTGTGCGTGGGTGAGGTGTACCCATACCTTCCCACAGCCAACCCTTGTGTTCTTCACTCTTTGTCGCCTGCTAATTATCCCTTCTACTCTCCCACGGACAACCCCTATACTTATTTCTATTGACAGGATCATGGTATCGTACCTCCTCTTGTGGTGTGACCTGGATCTGCATTGTAACTCGTGTTTAAGTGGTGGCCTATCGGATTCTGCCTGGATCCTACGTGCCCTTTAATTAATTCTGCGCCTCCAGCCTCGTTGCGGTCATCCGTACTCCAGCTGTCGTCATAGTCCTTTGCTGGTAGTTGGGTGCAATCTGTCTAAAACTGACCATTCGGGATGTTACTCCATATGGATTCAAGTTATTGTCCTTCCTTGTCGACCCCTTCGTTAGCGATTCTATCTTCTAGTCCATTTGCTGACCTCTGTACCCCACGCAACTCCACTGTGATCCCCGTCTGCAAGTGCTCCTAAATTTTTTGCAAGGAATGGGCCAAGCTCTAGTGCCTCTGAATTTTGCCCACTCTGATGTCGTTTTGGAGTCTCCTTACTGTGTTGATGACCAACGTGGAATCTCCTTCCTCTATTGCGTTGGTCATCCCTTCCCAGTGTAGAATCTCAAGGCCGATCTTCAGGGCTCCAAATTCCGCTGCGTTGTTGGTTGAGTTCCCCAGACTCCCAGTGTATAGCCGAATGATTTTTCCTTGACTGTCCCTGATTACTCGTCCCATTCTTGTTTGTCCTAGGTTACCTTTGATGCCCCGTCAAAATTTAGCTTGAGGGAGCCCTCTGGTGGTCGTTTCCAGTTGTGCTCACGTACTTGTAGTTGTGGTGGTCGTCTTACCTGATTCGGGTTGCGTCCATCTTTCAGTTGAAAAGCCTCTAGAATTCAGAGGTCCTAGTATGTGAGTTGCACTCTTCATGTTTGGCAGTTGAAGCTCTGTACCATTTCTCTAGTCATGGAGATTATTGTTTCCTTGATCTTCCCTGTCGTCCGGCTTTGGTTCCTGAAGATGCGTCGGTTCCTTTCCTTCCATATTGCCCAAATGATCATGTCAGGGATGAGGGTCCAACAGAGATTCACCTCTTCTTTTTCACTTTAGTTCTCTTTCTAGATGTTTATAGTTGCGGATATATTACCTCTGATCCTATTAGACTGTCGAAAGATGCATGTCGCCCAGTCCCAGACTTCTGTTGTGTAGGTACATTCATCGAGGAGATGGTTCATTGTTTCCTCCTTTGCTTCACATAGGTGACATCTGTGTTGGTTGTGGAGCCTGATTATGTTCCTAATTTAGAGGTCTTTTAATTTTAGCCGTGTTTATACCCCATGAAGTATTTACACCCCATAAGTATGTACACTCTTCTACGCGGGGGAGTGCAGAGGGGGGGTACCCCCTCTGCGGGGTCCGAGGGGGCTATCCCCCCGGCTGGGGGCAAGCGGGCCCCTAGCGGGGGTTCGAGGGTGAAGCCCCCAAAGAAAAAATTGCCTTGTAAAAGTATATTGTAATTTCATTGTAAATCTGGACCGTTCATTATAAGGTCGTAGATCTAACGATAGAGATTATGTTAGGGTTTTTTCCCTAGAAGGAAACCCTCTTTTATGAGGGAAATGTATTGCGGCTATGTATGTTGGCGAGTATTGTATTCTAAGAGAGGAGACTGTGAGAGAAAGAAGAGGAAGTTACAGCGGGTTTTGTTGTAGGTTGTATCCCTTCATTTTGTTGGATAATAATAAAGAAAGGACCTGGCAATTTCTCTGGTGGACGTAGCCCACACT
>ML791606.1:343085-358991 GCA_009831015.1 Picea engelmannii
TGGAAAAGATACACACTAGCCAGAATCCTGCAGACATGTTAACAAAGGGAGTAACCAGGGAGAAACTGAGTTCTTGCTCAGTTTCAGCTGGTCTTCAAGAATGAAGATGAAGATGAGAAATTTGCCAGGTCCAAGAAGGTTCAAAGTCCAACATATACAGCAGCGGTGGAGTTGTTGAGATCAGTCTCCAAGTGGGAGATTGTTGGTTGTGGAGCCTGGTTATCTTCCTGATTTAGAGGCCTTTTACTTTTAGCCGTGTTTATACCCCATGAAGTATTTACACCCCATAAGTATGTACACTCTTCCACACGGGGGAGTGCAGAGGGGGGCTACCCCCTCTGCGGGGTCCAGGGGGGCTATCACCCCGGTTGGGGGCAGCATCCCCCGATGGGGGTTTGGGGGCGAAGCCCCCGAAGCAAAAATTGCCTTGTAAAAGTATATTGTAATTTCATTGTAAATCTAGACCGTTCATTATAAGGTCGCAGATCTAATGATAGAGATTATGTTAGGGTTTTTGCCCTAGAAGGCAACCCTCTTTTATGAGGGAAATGTATTGCAGCTATGTATGTTGGCGAGTATTGTATTCTAAGAGAGGAGACTGTGAGAGAAAGAAGAGGAAGTTACAGCGGGTTTTGTTGTAGGTTGTATCCCTTCATTTTGCTAGATAATAATAAAGAAAGGACCTGGCAATTTCTCTGGTGGACGTAGCCCACACTGGGTGAACCACGTAAATCTGTGTCTCTCTTGTATTGTGTATCTTCTGTGTTTTATTTCCGCATTTGTTTTATTTTATTGCTCCGTGGTCCTGTTTTTCTAACAATCTGGAAGGACCTATGAATCCTCTCTTCCTTAGGTTTTCCCAAGTTAAGATTCGGTTGTGGAGTATTAGCCACTGGAAGATTTTTATTTTTGGCCAATGGGGGTTGTTCCAGAGCTTATCCCATTGATGCTTCGAGTCTTCTTGGTCCTGGTCCGCTATACAATGGCAGACTTCTTCGAGATTGAATTCTCTGTCGTCTTTGTGCCCCCATATCAGTTGGTCATTTTCGTCTGTGACTACAACTTTTCATCTCCCCAATTCCTCCTCCACCTCTTTTACTGTTGTTGTGGTCTGGTCTCTATTCTGTGGGGTGAGAGTGTTCCAGATTCTCCACTTGTTGCAATATGTTTCTTGTTTCCAGTAATGGTAGACTCGGGTTTTTCCTTGCGCCATCGTCTCCTATTGGATTTCCTCCCAGCCCAATTTTTCCATTCTAGGTTCTTGTTGCCAGGCATCCTCCCAGAATCTGGTGATTCTGCCATTTCTTACTTCCCAAAAGCTGTGTGTCTAGATCCAGGCCTTGTTGCGTTAGTCTAGGTTCCAGATGGCGGAACCTTCTATGGTGCCTCTGAAGCGGATTTTGACCTAATCGCATATGTCTAGGGCATACTTTGCCTTCCACAAGTTGACCCATGGAGTAGTAGTTTCTTTGACCCATCGCCACCAGAGTTTCACCCCATAGGCGTCATTGGTCACTTGCGGGTCATGTAACCCCAGGCCTCCTTTGATTTTGGGTTTACAAACCTTCTCCCAAGCCACGAGTGCCAATTTTTTCCTCATTTCCGCTTTTCACCATAGGAAGTCCCTTTGTATGGTTCTTATTTTTTGTAGTATCCCCTTGGGGGTTGGGAAGATAGACATCATAAAGGTTGGAATAGCATGCAAAACCGACTTGGTTAGGATAAGTCTTCCGGCTAGGTTGAGGGATCTGTACGTCCAATTTTTTACCCGATCTTGTAGCATGTTGATTATTCCTTCCCAAGTTGACAACTTGTAAGCTTTGTCTGACAGGGGGATGCCCAAGTACTTGGTTGGGAGTGCTTTGCGTTCAAAGCCCAAGATGTTGGCCAAATTCCTTTGGATTGCGGGGTTTGTATTAAAGAAGAAGATCATGTAATTGGACTGGTTTATCTATGCCCCCGAGGCTTCCCCAAACTCATCTAAGATTCATTTGTAGGCTTTCGCTTCCTTGACCGTGGGTATGCCATGAAGTAAGGTGTCATCCACAAACTGTTGGTGTGTGGAAGTAGGGAAATTCTTGTAGGGTTTGATACCTTTTATTTCCCCTGTTGTTGTTGCGCTTTTTATGCTTCGACTAAGACCTTCCATCATTAGGATGAATAAGAAGGGGGACAGTGGGTCTCCTTGTCTGATGCCTCTCGTGGGCCAGAAAGGTTTGGTAGGGGCTCCATTTACTAGTAGCGAGTAGCTTGTTGTGGATACTAGGTTGACTATCCACCTGATCTAGTGCTGGGTGAAGCCGAAGGCTTCCAGGGTCTTGACCATATATTGCTAGTTGAGTTTGTCATAAACTTTGGCAAGGTCCAATTGTATTATCATTCCCCCTCTTTTATGAAGCTTCAGGGTGTGGATAAGTTCATGGGCATGGATGATATTGTCCATTATTTGTCTTCCTTCCACGAAACTTGCATGTTCTTGTGAAACCAGTGTGGGTAGGAGTGGTTTCAATTTGTTTGTTATAACCTTGGAGATTATCTTATACACCACATTGCACATCGCTATAGGTATGTAATGATCAGGGGTTTTAGCTTCATTTTCTTTGGGGATAAGTGTAATCATTGTAGCATTTAGCACTTTTAGAATGGAGGCTGACCTTCTAGAGTTTTCCACTACCCTATATATGTCATGTTTGACAACTTCTGAGCAGGCTTTGAAGAAATCGATTGTGAAACCATCTGGACTTGGGGCTTTTCCATTGGGAATTTCCTGGAGTGCTTGGTCAATTTCCTCCTCCGCAATGGGCTTGTTCAGGTTGTTATTTTGTTCTTCAGTGACCAAGCGAGGGATATGCTGGATTATCCTTTGTATGGCCTCCGTTCTATCTTGGTTGGGTTCCTGGGCTATGCCGTGGAAGTGGTTTACCAGAGTTGCTTCAATGTCCTTATGTGATTCTCTCTCTATTCCATCCTAGTCCCTAATCTTCAGGATTTTTTTATGGGCTCTTTTGGCTATGGTTGTTCTATGAAAAAACTTGATGTTTCGTTCTCCTTCCTTGAGCCATCTGATCTAGGACTTTTGTCGCCAAAGAGTTTCTTCTTGTTGGCATCGCTCTTCCCAATCCTAGGTCATCTGGATCTCTTCCTTTTTCCGCTCCTCGGTGTAGCCCTCCGAAATGCAGGTTTCCTAGAGTTTTTTCATCTTTTCTTCAATGTTGTTCTTCTCTTGGTTTATATTCCCAAAAGTGTCCTTGTTCCACTCCTTGAGCCTATATTTGATGTGTTTTAGTTTCTTATAGAGTTTGAACATCCTTGTCCCTTGCTCTAGTTGCTCCTCATGCCACCATTGTTTGATTCTTTCCTTGAATGTTGAGTATTCAATCCATAATTTCTCAAATTTGAAAGGTCTATTCTTTGGTGTGGTCTGGAAGCCTGCTTCCAATTTCACTGGCCAGTGATCAGATCCCCCCCAAGGAAGGATGTTTCAATCTAAGGTTAGCCCCTGCATAATGATTGACTCTGACACTAGGAATCTGTTGAGTCTTGTTGCTACCTGATGTTGGTTCATTCGTTTATTGTTCCAGGTGAACTGGCCATTATTAGTTTTCAGATCTACCATCTCCGTTGTGTCTATGAATTTTGAGAATTCCTCCGCATCTCTATCCAATCTTCTTGTACCTCCTTTTTTTTCTGCAAGTGACGTGATGATGTTGAAGTCCCCTGCTATGATCCAATGGAGGTTGTTGGATCGGTTTTTAGTATCCTCTAGGTCTCTTATCATTCCTCTCATTTCCTCTGACACCTGGGGCCCATATACATTAGTGCATAAAATCACCTATGTGTTCCCAATGATTTGCATGCAGACCGTAAGGATATGCCTTGTCACTTCATCTACTATTAGGCTTAGTACTTGTGGGTTCCACAGGGTGAGGATACCTCCTGCCATTTGGTGGCCTCCAATATCCACCATCTTGTACTTGTGCCATTGTTGTTGACTAATTGTTTCCATTCTGTCTGTATTACACTTTGCCTCTTGAATAAAACTGAGATCCGGTTGTTCTTGTTTTAGGCAATTTCTAAGGATCCATTGCTTTCTTGGGCTATGTAGGCCTCTTATATTCCAAGTTATAACCTTCATTTAAATAAGTGGGGGGGAGTTGGGGAAGAGTTTCTTGATCTTACCCGAGTTTATCGGTAGCACTCCAAGCTCATGTAGGGCTACACTATTTGATTTCCTGCTTTTTTTCCTCCGCTTCTGCTTGGGTGAGAGCTGTGGTTGTCCCTTGTCGGCTTTGACTCCTAGGTGTCCAATCTCCCCATGTGTACTCTTTAGGCCTATGGCTTTGGCTTCCTCCCTTAGGAGGAATAGGTACTGGATGCGGTCAAGTTGCTTTGTTGGTACACTGTCTACTCCCTATCTTTTCCATTGCTCCAGTATGTTCGTGAGATCTATCCCTTCTCTTTCCACAAGGTCTCTGAGTTCAGGATCCTCTGTGCCTACTTCGCTTGGTGTCATTTCCGCATATCCCTCTGCTTCTTGCATGGGGGTGTTGTCGTCTCTGATTCCTCCCTCCATCGGGGTTGCACAACTTCCCTGTTCATTCTGGTTACTTGGCCGGTCGATGAGCTCGTTTATTGTTTGTACTCTGACTTCCTGAGCTTATGTCATATCATTATCGTCTTCTGCCCCTTTATTGGTTTTGTCCCGTCCTTCCGTTTTATTCTGAACCTCTGGGTTATTTCTTGTTGGGGCTTTACTCTGCTTTTTGTTGGCTCTATTTCTGGGGTTTGGTTTTACAAAACCATCCTAATCCTGTTGTGGTTTGGGGTTTTCCGTTTCCTGATTTTTATTAAGAGGGAATTCCCTGATCAGGTGACCGTGTTCATGGCATCTTCTGCATATGAAAGGGAGTTGTTTGTAATCGATGTTTTGGATCCATTCCTCATCCCTGAATTCGAGGCTTATGGCTTCTGGGAGTGCTCCCGACACATCCATCTCTATACATATTCTTGCGTAAGATGTATATCTCCCTTTCAGGGTGGCTTCTGCGGTCTTTATATATTTCCCCAGTTTGTTTCCTATTGCTTCAAATGTAGAGGGTAACCAATAGTCTAAAGGTAGGGAATAGAATCTCAGCCAGACCCGCACCTTTTTGAAGGTCTCTTTTTCTGGAGAGAAATTTTCCTTCCATGTTTGCATGTAGAGTCCTGTTGATGCATGGAAGTATGGCCCTCATTCAAAGACTCTATCTTTGTCCTCCAGGTTTATGAAGACTATTGTGAAGAATCCTTTCGAGCCTATATGGATCTCCACTTCCCCATTTGGCTTCCAGTGATATTTGATCCAGTTGCGCAACATTCGTTTGGTGGGTGACAAGCCCATAAACTTGCATATGAGTGCATGCACCTTCATCTGATCCCTGTAGAGTTGTGTCTGCGGATCCTCCAGTATCACCTTAGGTATCATTATTATTTTGGGTTTGCAAGGGTTGCGCCCTTCTGCCCAGTTGGTCTTCATTGTGTCTTGCGTCTGATTCTAGGTTTCTTTGGCTTCCTCTTCCATGCACTCACTTTTGCCCTAGTTCCTTTCCTGACCTTTTTTGGGGTCTGAACCCAAGGTGCCTGTCATTGGTGCCTTGAAAAATACGCCCTTTGGCCCTTTGCCTCTGTCTACCACTATCTGTTTGTATGAGGGGGTACCCTTACCCCCCCCTTTGGTGCTCATGTTGTCCTATGTTATGGCTGTGACTGTCAAAACCCTAGCTTGCGGTTGCTCCTCAGCTCGTTTGCACGTTGAAATTACAAATTTCCATGTAATGCGGTTTAAAGAATATTAATAGAATATATATAAATTATTTTTCTTTGATGAGAAGAACCTCTCAGGGACATGCGCTGCAATCAAGACCGGTTGACTGAAGGAAAAAGTTAGGAAATATTTCTCCTTCATGAATTTCATTAAATAAGAATTGTTTATTAAGAATAATTTTATTATATCCTAGAGCGTCCTAATTCTACACGACGCTTATCAACCAAGATCCAAAAGTATTAAAGGAAAGGAAGGTTCGAGAGAGTAGAAGAATAGGATCTCCATCAATTAAATATAATAAGAAAGGAAAGATCAAAGAGAATCACTACTGTGCATGACAATTCCTATCAATCGAAAGATTTCTTTAATTCACACCTGGTCGTAGAAGGATCTGGGACAGCAACCCACTCAGTTACTCGATCACCCGATTTATGTAATCCTTGAGGAGCGTCCTTTTAGGCGTTGTCAGCTTTAGAACAGCCTATGATAACAACAGTAAGGAATTTTGTTATGAGTCGACAATGGATAGCCGAAGGGTGATATTAACAGAGATACAAAGAACCAACTCTAAAAGACTAAGCATCTTCTAGACTAACAAGCATGAAGACTAACCTGGAACGACAGTCCAACTGTGGATGTTTAGTAGACTAACGCTGCTTAGGTATCGGTAAGGAATTCATTCGCTAGATAAAATCGTTTAACCAAGTATCCACCATCCTAGTGCTCAAGAAGGAAACAACTTGGTTCACTTATGACTATGGTTTCAAGGTTCATTCAAGAACAATGAACTCAACCAATGCATCCTTAAATAAAATTTAGTTATATAGCAACAGATTTCTCTTTAAAATAAATCAAAAACCATTATGGTAGTTCCATTATTCTAATAATTTCTAAAATTTCTGAGTGAGATGATCAGATTCAACAGATTCGTTGTTGGCCCACGAGTGAAATGATCACATTCAACAGATTCGTCGTTGGCCCATGATATTTTTAAACTCTTCCAGAATAATATGATAATATTGGCATCAACTTATCAACACATACTATCAACAGGTCCCACACTTAATTTTCTTAACCTAATAGGTAATTAATCTGAAGAAAATTGAATACTAAATCAAAACAAATCTGATAATACATATTAACAAATATTTCATCTACACACCATTCACGAAATTCTACTCAATTAATTTTATTGTATTCAACAAGATAATTATCACCCTACACATAAATTGCAGAATAAGAACCATCTTAAGAACAGATCGTTAATTGGATCCTATAAGCTTATGCATTGGATTTTTATTTTATATCCCAAAAGATTCAAAATTCAATTTTGATCCCATTTACTTAGATCTGTCAGATAGAGGAAGAAATTTACAAGCTTGTTCTTAATCTATAGAAATTTTGGTTTCTCAACCACATTCGATCTATAATTAGTAATTACATATTCAAAATGTCTTAATCAACAATATTAAGCAATAGAATACCGTAACTAGATGAAGACGATATTGATGTTGATTTACAATCCGGAGTCTGTGGAACGTTCTCCCTTCTTCTTGCTAATCCAAGGACTTCACTGGTACCTCTAAGCCAACGCTAGGGGTACTCTTCTTCCCCCTTAGCCCCCTGAGTTGCAAAGGGGCCATACAAAATAAAAGAAAAATAGTAGCTTCAATCTTGCCTCGCAAGGTAGAGCTTCCACTCTGTCTCCAAGCTTGGTATCCCAGCTCTCACAAGTAAAACACAGTCCCCAATAATTTTGGCAGCATAACCTTACCAAGAATAAGTGAGAGACTGTTTTTCCCTCTACACCATTTGTTTTATAGAAATTTCCTCACTGACACATGTCCTCGTGCACAATTATTTAACTTTTTAGATTAAATTAATTATGATTATTCACCCACATACTTGTCACACTTTCCCCAAGTTGCACAAGTAATTATCATTTTTATTTTAATTAAAAAGCCAATTTCTCTCACATTCCCTAATGTGTTCCTATTTTCACTCTTAGTTATCCCTTTCTTCCCCAAATTTTCATTTAATGAGTGTCTCCTAACTAGATCTTAGTTAGAGTTGGATTAGGAGTCTTTTTCTAGTCAGACTAGTGGTAGCTTGACTCTAGATACTATTCTATGTGTACACCTATTCTCTCACATTTTATTTCTTTCTATTTTAAAAATCCTTTTTATTATTTTCATGCATACATGTGCATTTCATCCAATCTTTAGATTTTTCTTACTTTTTCCTAGAATTTTATTTATCTCAATTCTTTTAATTTATTTAATATTTTTATTTAGTCCCCTAATTAAACTTAAACTTAGACTTAGTCTTAGAATTAGGCTTAGACTTTTATTGGGCTTTATAATTAATAAATTCATTGTTTAATTAATTATTTTAATCCAACAAGGTCTAATCATTTCCATGTTTTCTAGGCCACCTAGATTTATTGACTCAAGTTTTTAATTACGCGACGTGCCATTCAAGATGCACCTCCGTGCTCCAAGGGTGCCACTCACCTTTGACTAGTTTTGGAAGTTTGTTTGACCCTTGGAGTCAACACTCCACTCGGTCGACCTTATGAGAGACTAAAGGCTTCTAAGGAATAAGTACTCTACCTTATTGCACGCTCCTTATAAATCTTCATGAGCGATTGTCTCATTCTACCCTCACGACATCATGGACATATCGAACTAGGTAATCGTTAACCTACCAATTGGGCCACGATGGGATTTCTAGTAGGTTGTGACAGGGACTGTCACATACCCACTACGACATAATAAATTTTTGGCCTTTTTCTTCTTTTCTCCGAGGGACATAGTTCCCTGAATCCCTACGGGGCCTGATATAGACCCTGCCATCCCCCTATCCACACTCATATGATCTGTGGTTATGGCCACAATCCAAAAAACTAGGCACCCTTTCAAATTTTGCGATTCAACGATATAAGCGAGTCGAGTCCTTCAACTCTGCAAACCCCGAAATGTTGAAATGTCGAACCCCGAAAGGGCTGGCGAGTGATAAGCTCCTCGCTTGGGTCTTGTCCACGCGACCCTGTTCCATGACCACGCGCTAAATCGACAAAGCACTTACTGGCTTTTCGTGATTCAGGGAATCACGATGCGATGTCTCTTCCTCTCCCTTTCGAATCCCCGAAACTTCGTAATCTCTGAAGTTCCCCTCCAAAGGGAGATCAACAGCTATAAGCCTCCCCTAATCCGACGGTCCTGGCCGTATCGGGATTTCAATAATCGGGAGTTCGAAATGCAAGAGAGTCAAGTCTTTCGACTCTTCAAACACCGAAACCCGATACTCAAGTTCTTGTATGAGATCCAACGGCTCTCGATTTTTTGGATCCAATGGTTTGGATCTTTTCAGAGTTTCGTGAACCGGGAGTTCACGATACAACGACTCCAAAACTCTTGTCACTCCAATCCCCGAATCCGATATGGGGATTTGTGTAGTAGATCAACGATCCTCGAGGGTTTGGATCCAACGGTCCACGGGATTTCGGAGCTTTCCCCGAACTCTGACCGCTCACCACATGTCTCCTCAGATGGACAATCTAGATCCTTTTGAGACTCCTCCTTTCTGCCATAGAGCGCATCGGGGTTTCAGGTACCAGGATTTCGCGACTTGCGAAGATAAGGGTTCTTGCCCTTTGGTTTTCTGGGTGCCGAAACGCCGAAATGTTGACCGACAGCCACGTGTCCCTCCGATGGACGGCTGCGACCTATACCTGCGATCAATCGTTATGATCTTTTTCAGGATGATCAATGGTCATGATCAAATCCCAGCTTTCTCAAACTTATTCACACTTAAAACTATTTCGGGGTTTCTGTTATCGGGATTTCGCGACTCGCGACCCCCAGTGACACAAATCCTCTGTCAACTCGAATCCCCGGTATCCGAAATACCGATGGACTCTCGATCTCTGCCACGTGTCCTCCATGGATGGACGGTCCATATTGCTTCGGGACTTCCATCATGGAGTGTTCCTATTTCTTGTCCCCGAGGCCTCTGAAATCTCGGTACCAAGTCCTCTTTCAGGACTTTCGCCTCTGTTCACGAGGGCTTAACCCTCATGCATCTCCTGACAGATCCAACAGCTGTCGGGTTTTCTAACTAAGATCTAACGGTTCAGATATATCCCGCACTGAGCACTCTTCTGTTGCTTCCTGGACATGGAAAACCAACGGTCCAGATCTCTTTTCTACTTACAGAGATAAAAGAAAAGGGTTAATGGGTCCAACACCCTCGTGTCTTCCTCCAATCTAGTGGTCGCGACCGACCTCAGAACTTTCGACAGGATCTCGTTCGTCAATCGATACTTATCTATGCGCTGTCGTTTCGGGATTTCGCAAGTCGGGGTTTTGGGACTTGCGAGTAAAAGGGAACTCACCCTTGGGTATTCCGGGTACCGAAATGTCGAAATGTCGGGTTCTACGAGGACCATTCTCCCTCGTACAAGGTTCTGAGACTTAACCTCTAACATCCTTCTTTGGGTCCTCAGGTGATTTACACCAGGTTTTGGAGACCAGACTAGAAGGTCTTCTCAAAGGTAAGGGAGGGGTCTCAAAAGGGTGCCTTTGGGAGGAAATCTATCCAAGGCATCAGGTAGGACAAACACAGAAACAATCTCCCGAGAGCAGACTTGAAAATCTATATTAGTTCATCATATATATATATATATATATATATAAACATAAGCCATACGTGGTCTTTCTAATAAAAACATACAGCCATCATTTCTGGTCAAAACACCACATAGATAGTCTTATACTCAAACCAATCATAAATTGCACAGACTATGACCATACATATCAGCATATAAACTTCAAGATGCAAGATGTAAAACACTTATCAGAAATAACACCAGATGTGATTACAACTGCTGAGAGGTGTGCTCATTTCCACCCAATCGTAGGCTCAGCGACTCCCAACGGATTTACCACTAGCCACCCCTGAGCTGAGACCACGATGCTACGAGACTGAGTCTCTAATTTCCAGTGACCGAGAATGAAGGTTACTCTCCTTCTTCTCCGCTATCACTCACTCTGTATTTTTCCAGAGTTCTTTTCCTTCTCCTCTTTCCCTCGCGTCTGCCCCTGATCGCCCACTCTTCCTGCCTTTTCTCCTTTCGGCGAGGTTGCGTGTGGCACGATTTTCCTTGTGGTGGTCAGGTCTAAGGAATTTACGGATGGGCGGTTCACCCCCATCCCTCATTACTCATGAGGAGCCCTTTACCTACCAACCTGGCGAGTCATTTAATTCAGGGCCAGCAAGCCACTTTTGGTTCTCCGGGCCAGTGAAGTCCAAATACGGTATTGGTTTCGATGGAAGTTAACGCCACCATTCTAGGTGCCTTCCACCGCCTTTCTTCAGCCATCGTGGTCTCTTTTTCAGCATACCCCCTCTCAGCAGTCCTGTAATATATATATTCATAATATTATTCACATTCATCGACCTTTTTCACAAGGTCCATTCACATCACACATTCACATTTCTGAGTTTGCCACAATACTTGGCCAGTATAGTTATTTTTACAGACTGGGGGAAACAGGGTGTTACAGGGACACTGCCACACCTCTCCCTCAATGTCTAGTTTATGTGCATGACCCCTTTACTTGTCAAGCCTGCATCCACTAATAAAAACCATGTCAATAATCCATATACATAAATCATATTGTAATCAATCGTATGTAACAAGTGCGTAAAATAAAATACTCAATCAAAATACAATTCACTCCCTGACTCAATATGGAGTCCAAGGAAGTCCATTGATGCCATCATCATCCATAACTTGTCATGTGCCCTGCACACTTAGGAAAACTCGTCAATATCATCTGCCAATATATATACATCAAATAATCATAAGTCACAACACATCATCATCATCATGTATAATCCATAATCGAAATGAAATCACAATGTACCATAACCGGATCACTTGCACGCGAGTGTCATCAAAGAATAAGTCAATAAAAGTGTGCTCAATAGAGCGGGATGTTACACTTTATCTTGTAAACCCATTTTTAAGTGACTACATACTTTCATTTAGGTCTAGGCACAATTTCCCGTACATAATTTTTCATGATGGATTGATATTCTTCCACCATAGCTTCCTTCCATTCTTTCTTCTTGACTTCTTCTTCAAAAAAGGAAGGTTCTGCATTGAGATGTTCTAGAGAACATGTAGTTTCTTCATTGGGACCTTCATGTTCTTCTTCATCATTGGGATCCATGGAAACTTCTACAAATTTCATAAAGCCAATCTTTTCATCAAAAGTCACATCTCTGTTGATTTCAACCTTCCGTTGACCTGGGACATAGATTCTATGAGCTTTTGATGACTCGCTATATCCAACAAATATTCCCTTCTTTCCTGAAGGTTCCAACTTCTTTATTTTTTCCTTGGGAACATGAATATAGACAAGACATCCAAAGGTTCTGAAGTGTTCAACACTTGGCTTCTTTTTGGAGAAATCTTCTTCTGGAGGCATGTTCTTCAATATACGATGAGGACTTCTACTCTGACCATATATGACTTTCATATATGCTTCTCCCCATAGAAGCATGGATGGATTATGGTCATTCATCATTTCCTTAATTGATTCTTCAATGGATCGGTTCTTTATTTCTTTCGCACCATTCTGTTCAGGATTATATGGAACAATTAGCTCCCTCATAATCTCGGTTTCTTTACAAAAGCCAACGAGCTCCTTGGAGGTGTATTCTCCTCCATTATCGAACCTCAAGATCTTTATCCACTTAGTGAGGAGGTTGACATTGGTCCACACACATCTGATTGAACGATGTTCAAGAATCCTTTTTCTTTACACGCATCCTTTATAATTGGTACTTGGTGCGATCACCTACCTCGCCGCTTGATGGAGTCATCTGCTCCATGTTTGCAACTGTCACTCTAGCTCCTTCTCGGAGCTATCGCCTGTGACCTACCCGGAACAAAAACAACAGGAGAAAAATTATTTCCAATAGCATTTTCATCAGAACATATCTATGGTAACAAGGATGGTAGTCATCATAGAATTACCAAGGTGACCTGCCCGGGAGAAAAACAAGAAATATCTCCTAGAGAAGATGTTAGTTCATTTTGAAAACAAGTGAAATAAGCATCTATATCGATAGTACTTATATACAACCAAGTATACCTAGCATTAATAAAACCTTTCAAAGATTGTTGTCACAACTATAGTGTTTACTTGTACTATAGCAACTATCAAACTTGATATGTGCAATTTGAAACTTAACAATTTGATCAATCAAACCTGGAACTTGGAGCCTCAACTGTTAGATAGGGTGTGCTTGTTCTTCTGAATGTAATGAATCCAATATCATTGCTTGGACAAGGTCTCTTGTACATCCCGTGCAAACACACTCATGCTTTGCTAGATAATATAACTTGAAAAACATATATCAGTGCATACCTTTGAAATGTGTAGCATCTTTTAGCATGTCTTCTAATCTGAAACTAGACACCATCTTGAAAAGAAGAGGTTAGAAACTGAATCAAAAAGGTTCAATGATTAGAAGCTAGAAACTATGAAATTTCAACTTTGACCACAAAATCAATTTTGACCAAACGTCAACCTTTGACTTTGACTTTGACTTTGACCAAGAACTCAAACTTGACGTTTTTGCTCGCTGAGGGCACCAGAGGGTGCATTAGGCTAGGGCACACTAGAATACCCAAAACTTAGGTCCAACGCTTTACTAAAAGTGCACAAGAATTTAGGTTAGGATTTGTTGCAGCTACAAAATCAGAAACCCTAGTTGCAACTGCAAATGGTGCTACAATGACCTTGACAAAGAACTATCGATCTACCTTCCAGCAGTTACACTTTTATGAACATAGTGTGGGCCCATAACCTGTTAAAATATTGATGTGCTCATTTCACCATATACAATATCATTATTGCAACCCAACCATAGGCATGCATCCACCCCATAGCACCTTAACCTTTGCTAGATAGAATGATTCTAGAAAGCCACACTAGAACCAACAAATAAACCATGGTTGCAGCAGTAGCATGATATGGAACCAAAGAACACCATCCAACTGTAGCAACAACACAAGACAAGGAGAGCACACCTCCTCCAATGGTAGTGCACAAGAGAGACAGTTTCCACAACCATAAAACAAGAACAATACTCAACTGTAGCAATTGTAGTTGCACTTCTTAGGCTACCATGAATAATACCACCAAGAATGTCACCAATAATACCACCAAGAGATACTAGAAGGTAGGGTGCGTATCTTAGGCTATATATCAGTAGAGAGAGAGACCAAGAATCACCCAAAAGATGCCCCTTCCTTTCTTTCAATTGCAGCTCCAGACTCGCGCTATACTTGAGAGAGTGAGTGAAGTGAGTGTGTACAAATGAGCTAGCACACCTTCTATTTATAGTGGTTCTTGTCACCTGTCTGAGCCAACTTGTCTTTCTGGAAGGTAATACATTGATATTATTTATTCTAATGAGTTGACTTGTCTTCTAGGGTTTTTACCCATCTGTTTAGGGTTTTTCTTACTTCCGAAATATTCTATTCTAGTCAAAGGTTACGCATGGAGGTTAATACCTCCCAAAGCTACCATAATATCAACAAGGGTTACACTTTTGTGGCTCAAGAAGAGAGTAACCAAGAACCAAAGGGGATGGAAATTCACAAATATCCAAAAGACAGTCAAGGGCTAATAAATTTGGAAGCCACTTTATCTCGGCCCATGATCAGTGAGAAAGGGGAATACAACCCAGAGAGGGACCAACAAACTTGCAAAGGAGAGAATTAAAAGGAGACCTAGTTATCCTGAATTCACTATAGAAATTATCTAATTCCCATCCAATAACCAAGTGATCGGGTCGAACCCCAAGCAGAATAATAACAGAACTATCCCCAAAATAATAAAACAAATGGATTGAATTGTTTCAGAAATTGACGAATTTGGAGATAAAAACCTACAGGAATGAGAGTTTGGAACCTAAATTTACCTTGGAGCAGAAGGAAACGACTACCAATACAAAGATGGATGGATAAATTCACCTCACGAAAATGATTGAAATGAGTTAATAGGCCCATCATTTCGAGATCTGGAAGAGTGAACCCACACACGCTAGAGTGAATGTCGGGCTCAAAACGATGTCCTTTCGAATGTGCGAGACTTGGTTCATTTAATCCCCCATGCCTCCAATATTTCATTAACATTAAAACCCACTTCATAATCAGTTAAGGGATGGGAAGGAGTTTAATACTCCCATTAATCTTAATTTCCCCTTTCCTTAAGTTAGTCCCTTCCTTGGCCTTTTGATCAACATCCAAATTTAGCTCTCTTTTTATATGAAAAAGGGAGTATTTTTCAAAGTTTTTTAGGAGAGAAAGGATCCTTGATATGATACTAGCATAAATGTTACCCCCAACAATATTCTTATTAACAATCGCCCTAATTACCATCATAGAATCTCGACATATTTTCATCTTTCGAACCCCAATCGAGAGAGCTAGTTTGATGACTTTGAAGAGGGCGTAAGCCGCTGCGTCATTTTTCGTCATTGTACCTAAACCCCAAGAATAATTGAGTGTAGTATGACATCCGGGATTACTGATTATCACTGCCCCCNATTCTCTTTTATTTCTTCTTTTTCTTATCCTCATTCTACAAATTTCTTCATAGAAGTGGAAGTTAAAAGAGGAACTGCAAGAGGGTTCAGGATATATGATTAAGGGATTTAATTATTTTGATTTATGTTGATCATGAAAATTATATTTATCATCCATATGTCTTCTTGTGTTGTTATTGAAGTTTGTTGGTGATTGTAGGTGTTATTGTGTGTGCCATATATTAGATTAGTTACATAAACAAATTTTATAGAATCAATTTAGTTGTGATTTAAATAAATTAGGTTTTGAAATGTTTTTGTTTCGGTTCAGTGAAAACACAGGGGGTATCAGTATCAAAAGGACCTAGTGTCTCCATTTTGAGTTCAAAAATCATGTTTTTAGAAGCTAAATCATTATTATGGCCAATTTACAGAATTTGCTTACGCCCTATGGAAATTGTATTATTGTCGGTTAAAGAAAGATGTTAGTTATT
>ML791606.1:359282-378950 GCA_009831015.1 Picea engelmannii
AGAGAGAGAGAGAGAGAGAGTTCAGCTTCGTATGTGTTGTTGGTAAGTACGGGGAGACCTTACAATAACCCAGCAGACATAGCAGTTATTAGGCTAGAATTACTAAGGGAAATAGAAGAGAGGATGGTAAAGATCAAGCAGAATCTAAAGGTTGCATGGGATAGGTAAAAGATTTATGTAGATAAAAGAAGGACATATAGACAATTCAAAGTGGGGAGCATGTGTTTTTAAAAGTAAAGGCTAAAAGGAGCTTGCTAAGATTGGGAAGTTTCCCAAAGTTGGTAGTGAGATACTATGGTTCATTTGAAGTTTTAGAGAAAATAGACCTAGTTGCATACATTATTGGATTGTCTGAATCCATGAGAATTCATAATGTATTTCATGTGTGTTTATTAAAGAAATATGTGCATGGTCCTAACCACGTAATTGATTGGACTATGATCCAAGTGGAGCAGGAAGGGGACTTTCGAGTGGAGCCAGTGCACATCCTAGGTTGGAAATTCAAAGTGATCAGGAACAAATATATCAACCTAGTAAAGTTTCTATGGACCTACTATGGTCTTGAAGATGCCGCATGGGAGCATGAGAGGACCATGCAGGAGGAGTACCTGCAATTTTTTTCAATTTTTGAAGAAAGTTGAATATATGTTTGTATATAAGTGTGCAAGGCTACATTTTGGTGTCTAGAGTTCTTAGAGCCACATCTCGAAGACTTCCTATCTGATCTATACTAGATCCCTAGAAAGGAAGTGGTACAGCCTAAGGGACTACGGTGCAAAGAAGGGGGTACACTTCCTTGGGTTGTGTAGATTGAGGGGAATGAGATATTGATGGTTGGAATTGTTGTAGGAGTTGTGAACTTGCAAAAGTATGAGGTATTATGATATAAATTGTATATATGTATATCAGTATGGTGGTGTGCACCAAGGATGGTGCAAATCGAAGGAGGAGGTCAGAAATGTAGCATCCCCATTTTTAATCCCTAGATTAGTGATATGTAATGTAAATATGGTGTACGCATGTTGGCCCGAATATATGATATGTAAACATTGTGGAAACTTAGCCCCCCATTACTCCATGCATATGTGGAAATAATGTCAACTACGAACAGATATGGATGGAGTAATGGGGGGATAAGTTTCCACAATAGAGGGTGGAGTTCTAAGAGGGGGTCCAGGGGGGAATATGCATGGGTATTAATCCCAACCCACTTTCTAAAATTATTATTGTGTATAAACTTTCTAATTTCCTTTTAAGTGTATAAAATCCACAATCATTAAACATATATAAGATAATTGGTGTGAAAAATCACTTCATATAGTTAATGATAGGATGGGGCTAAGTACAATCAACATTGTGGAATGTGAAAGTCAACATGAAAGGGTAAAAGGGAAATTTGAATGGGTATTGTTGGGAGATTTTACATGCAGTCTTGGGAGAAACAAGAGGGAGTGGAGTGTTGGAGATTGAAGGCATCCATAATGGGTGCTATGGGTATCTTGTTTGAGTTGTAAATGCATGAAGAAGCATGTTTTCAGGCCTGTGGAGTGATATTTTTGTGTGAGAGATTTCTCTAGAGCAGTGAGTTGTTGTTGTAATTTTTCTTGTGGAATCTAACATCCCTAGAGTTCATAGCAAGAGAGATTCCTATCCAATCTATGATGGAGCCTTGGAGGGAAGTGGGAAGGCCTGATGGACTATGTGCAGTGAAGGGCGATCCCATTCCTTGGGTTCTGTAGGTTGAGGGGAAGATAGTTGGTGGATCGGGATATTTGTAGGAAAACTAGCTTGATGTGGGTTATATTAGGATGTGAGTGGACAATAGAGGCATCCTTATCTTGCGGATTCGTAGCCCCAAATCGGGGGTGATTTTCTATTGAAACTTGGAGTAGAAAATCTACACTTGGGTGGAAGGTCCATCCTATGTAGTTGGTTGCACATTTTTTGTTAAAAGATAAGTGTTTTTCATCTTTGTTTCACTATATTTTTTATTGGTTTTAATCGGTGTGTTTACTCTAAATTTTTGCAATTTTTATGTTGTTGTGGGAATGTTAATTTAGTTGCAATCACATTTTAAAAATTGTGTTAGATGCATGAGTGTTTTTTGCATGTTATGTTGATCACAAAATTATACTAAGGGGGGGGAGGGGGTGAATCAGTGTAAGAAATTTTTTTACTTTTTCAAACATTCATCAACCATAAGAAAACAATTACATATTAACTGTAGAACATGGAACACAAGATTTACATGGAAAACCTTTAAGGATAAAACCACGAAACGTTTCTTTACAAATATTTGTAGGCACCAATCTACTGGAGAAAACGATCCCCGTTGATACAAATCCTAGTAGGCACCAACCTACTCTTACATATCTTCATAGACATCAATCTACTAGATACACCAATCCCCACCACTAAGCACCAACTTAGCAAGAGACACCAATCTCTTTCAGATCTTCCCAGACACCCATCCCCACCACTAAGCACCAACTTAGAAAGAGACACCTATACATTTGTGTGAGTTGCACCAACCTTCATTGAGACTGCTTGCTACTTTTTCCTTCACCAGGTCTTCTTGCTACTTATGCCTTCACCAGGTCCACTCGCTACTTTTGCATTCACCGGGTCTACTCACTACTTCTTCCTTTACTAGGTCTGACCAAAATTTGAATTTCCAAATTCTAACTTTCTCAAAGCTTGTTGTTTGTGGCCTCTTCCCAAGAATGAACCTATACATCATGCCACGTATTCAATTTTACAAATCAGATTCTAAAATTGTTACATGAGGTACTTATGTATGTCTCTCATGTTCTCTGAAATTTATATGTTGTTGTGGGAATGTTAATTTAGTTGTAATCATGTTCTAAAAATTTTGTTAGATGCATTAGTGTTTTTAGCATGTTGTGTTGATCACACACTTATACTGGGCGGGAAAGGGGTAAATCGGTATAAGACAATTTTTCACTTTTTCAAACATTCATCAACCATAAGAAAAAAATCATATATTAACCATAGAACATGGAACACAAGATTTACGTGGAAACTCTTAAGAGATAAAACCACAAAACCTTTCTTTACAAATATTTGTAGGCACCAACCTATCGGAGACATTAATCCCCACTGATACAAATCTTGATAGGCACCAACCCATTCTTACAAATATTTGTAGACACCAATCTACTGGACACACCAATTCCCATTTTTGAGCACCAACTTAGCAAGAGATGCCAATCTCTTTTGGATCTTCGTAGATACCAATCTAGTGGATACATTAATCCCCACTACTAAGCACCAACTTAACAAGAAACATCAATCTCTTACAGATCTTTGTAGACACCAATCTCCACCACTAGGCATTAAACTCGGGAATAGACATCGATCTCTTTGTGTGAGCTGCATCAACCTTCAGTAAGTGTGCTTGCCACTTCTACCTTCATTGGTTCTGCTTGTTTCATATGCCTTCACCAAGTCTACTCATTGCTTTTGTATTCATCGGGTTTTCTCGCTACTTTTTCCTTTACTAGGTCTCACCAAAATTTTAATTTCCAAATGGTAACTTTCTTAAAGCTTGTTGTTTTGGGCCTCTTCCCAAGAATGAACTTGTACAACATCCCATCTATCTAATTTTACAAATCTGAATCTAAAATTCTTACATGAGGTACTTATGTATGTCTTCTCTGTTCTCTGAAATTTTCACATTCTGAAGAGTCCCAAAAAATAAATTATAGTGAAAATGTGAAGCTGACATGTTTGAAACTGAACTCGGGACCATTCAAAAACCCTAACTTCCACATAGCATATACCAGAAATTACAGTGAAACAACATCTGAAATTTGTACCACATGTACACCAAGATCTCTCCTCTGTCTCTGTAAAATTTCAAGGTCTGAAACATCCCAGAAATAAGTTATAGTGAAAGTGCCAAGCTGGCATGTTTGAAATTCATTTCAGGAGCATTCAGAAACCCTAACTTCGACAAGGCATATCTCTTAAAGTATACTGAACCAACACTTGAAATTTGTACCACATGTACACCAAAATTTCTACTATGTTTCCTCAAAGTTTCAAGGTTTGAAACATCCCATAAAATAAGTTATAACGAAAGTTCCAAGATGACTTATTTGAAATTGATTTCAAGATCATTCAGGAACCCTAACTTCCACAGGGCATATCTCTGAAAGTGTAGTGAACCAACATCTAAAATTTGTACCACATGTACATTGAGATCTCTCCTCTGCCTCTTCCAAATTTCAAGGTATGAAACATCCTAGAAAAATAAGTTATCATGAAAATGCCAAGATGACCTAAAATTGATTTTGCAATTCAATCTTTGTTAATCCATTTTTCACACACTAACTTTCTCTCAATGGTTTCTCTTTTTATACTTTTTCATAACCCTTCTTGAAGGAACATGTCCCTTAATTAATCAATTTCCAATAACATGGGAAAATACCCAAAGTACCATGGGAAAATACCCCAAAATCACAGGTTTGAAACCACCATTTCACTTTTTACTTTTTCACATGCACCCATTTTTTAATATACTTGTAGACCTATATATATAAATCAATCTTGGAAATGTTGTGTGTATTTTAATTTCATAATACGACATTAATTACATCATTAATCCTTTGACATCAATGACAATAATTCCCACAATCCCCCCTTGGTCATTGATGGCAATCCTGCAACGAAACACATAATCCACCATGCATAGAAAGAATTGTCCCTCTATCTGCAACTCTCCCTCTATACACAAATCTGCTAGGAATAGAGAGAATTATACCCCATGTTGGCATCTCTCCCAGGATTAGAGAGAATTATCCCCCTATCTGCAACTCTCCCCCTTTGACATCAATGGCGAAGGGATGCGCCCCCTGAACTTGTGCTTCTCCTTAAGCATTAAGTCGAAACTCTAGTCGATTGTCATGTCAGGTCGATCCTCGGTCGACCACTTCCAAGGCAATCATCAGTAAGTAAGAGGAATGTTGCATGACTGTACAATCGATGATACACAATGATGTGAAGTCCTCAAACATCTGGTCAAATGATTCCACAACCATCCATCAATCCAACCATAATCTATCTTGGTAGTCGGCACTAGTCCACAATTTTGTCTTTCATGTCTCTTCTGCAAAGATCTAAAAGCATGATTTGTTGAAATACTAGCCAATAATGAGAGGGAGGGTGAATCAATATTGTTTCTTTTTCAATATTTTAATAATAATTAATTATTAAACTTATTAATCACAACAATTGATCAACAAGAATGTACTGAAAACATAAATTAATTTTAACAGTCATAAAAAGTACAAGTTACAATGTATAAGAGACGTTGATCTCTCTTCTTTTGAGCACCAACTCAAGGAGACACCAATCCCCTGTTTAGTGCACCAACTCCATGTTTCAGGCATCAACCTGTAGAGGATTGCAATCCTCCCTTGCTCCTCCCTTCCACACTCACTTCATAAGCATATTTAATTTATTATTTGGACTCTGATTGTGTTTTGATCTTCTGAATTGGACCATAAAGACATCTTCCTTCCACCATATTTTCTGGTTTATATAGTCTTCCAACCAGTATAAAATTAGAACCATTGTGCCTTTTAATAATGTGTCATTGCACCTCTTCATTTATTTAATAATAATGTTGTTTTAATAACAACTTTCTTCCTTATTATTTATTATTTTTCTTCTTCAATATTTTTTTAAAATTAAGAGTCATTCTCAATTCACACCGGTAAGCCATGCATTTTTCTTGGAGTATTTTCCTTTCAATGGTTATCATATTAACACCTTCTGATGCTAAGTTCTTCACTCCATAGGACAGACGTTTGTGACCAACAACTTTATTAATATGTATGGGATTACTACTTACCACTCATGGTATCCCTTTTAGTGGCGCGGTTGATCAAAATGGTTTTAGAAACCTACTTATCAAGGTATCCATGTTTACAGAATACTACCACGTGTCTACCATGGTAATTTACAAACCTCCTACGCAGATTCCAACCTTCTAATTAACCTCTTCTCCCTTCAGTGATGCACGCTACATCTCCACTGTAGATATGATCGATTAGATCTGAACCTCCCATTATCTTTATTGCACCTCGATCTGACAATTGGGTTTTAATCAGGCGTTGAGTGGACGATCTTGGATTTCCTAGGCACTTTAGATAGATTCACGGTTTGGATTTAATCAACCGTTGAGTAGATAGTCCTTATTCAGTTCAAACATGGACTTTTTACTTAGAATTATTTTACATGGCGGACTCGCAGACTCACATGTCTTCCTTTTCATTGCTTATCTTGGCATTTAATTAGATTGACAGTTCGGATATAATCAAGTGTTAAGTGGATGGTCTTGGTTTATCTAGGCGCTTTAGACATATCGACAGTTCAGATCTAATCAATCGTTGAGTGGATGGTTCTTATTCATTTAAAACATGGACTTTTACTTAGAATTATTTTATGTGATGGGTTCTCGAACTTGCAGACTCACATGTCTTCTCGAGTGTCATCAAAATGCACGCCCAACTTCCGCAGCCTCCAAGATGAACCTATACATAGTAAAAAAATTAAGTGATTTTTCTCAAGCTCGCAGACTCACAAACTCATATCTCTTCTCGGATGTCATTAAAATGCACTCCCAACTTTCGTTACCTCCATGATGAACCATACTTAATTTTTTTAAGTGATATGAGTCCAACCGATAGAATATGATACTTAGCCATTTTTTGGTTGCTCAGCAAACTCACAGAAAGAGATCAGAGCTGTATGATCGTGATTTCATTTTGATCCAATGATCAACATTGTTTCTTCTTTCTTTACCGTCCGATCGTGCTCTTATTTTGATCCAACAATCAAAATTATTCTTCGTTCTTTATCGTTCAATCGTGCACTTATGTTGATCCAACGATAAACATTGTTCTTTATCCTTTACCATCATTTCCTACAACTAGTATAGCCGTATACTTGTTTGAATGATAAATCCATATTAACCCTTACTGACATCAATAACAACATAACACCATGTCCAACATGATTGTCATTCTTTCAATTTTACGATGAGGATGATGATAGGGCACATTTTTTTATGCTAATTGATTAGAGGAAGTAGGCTTAGGGTTAGGTTCACTTACATGAGTAGAGTAACCCAACATATCAGCAACAATGTCATTTATATGCTCGAATTTTGTCATTTGAGGAATAGAAAACTCATCAATCCATTTGGCACAATGTGGTGAAACAATCTGGTTCATACACAAAATACCAAAAATACTTGGAATATGAAGAAATCCATTTAGGATAATAAAATATATATTGAATAAGAATATGAATAAGATGTTTACAATTGAGAAATGATGGTTGTATATATACCTATGCAGGGGTGTCCTTTCATAAGAGACATGACATTTCATCAAGAAGGTGTCTCTTCATAACATATTTAGTTATTGAGTATTGATTATTATTATTTAATCATTATATATATATATATTTGTGTTCGTAACATTGCCTTCCCCTTTTGAAATGCTTTGTCCTCAAAGCATAGTGATGGAAGGGCTTGACGTCTTTTCTTTGGCTTGTAATGTCTTCGCATCAGTCTATATTCTTGGGGCTGTCATAGTTGATGATATGAGACAATATGCACCTCTGAGTGTTGAGCAAAAATTTTGAATTGTAAAAGGATCGGACCATCCTAATTCAATCTTTTGCGAAATGTTGCTCTTCCACAATGAATTGTTATCATGAGATTTAATTATGTCGGTATCAATATTTTTCGAATGATAATTTAGTTGTTCCTGACCTAAGTGATATTGATACTCTGATTGTTTAAGATATCTGCTTTTATGATTTGGATGTCGATAAGGAGTTCTTATAACATTATCTTCCCTTATCATGCTTTAGTGTTTTCTTATTTTAATTTCGATATATGATTTTCTTCATGCATTGATGTTGCTTGGTTAGTTGATAAACTTCTATTAGTACGTATACTTGGAGTTCCCATCGTTTGTACTCCAACATATGTATGTATCTTTTCTTCAACTGGATTAACATCTTTTTGAGTTCTGGTATAGATTGGATCTATATTTGTTCATTTTCCCACAACTTGGATTTTACTCTCAAGGACTTTGATGCTTCCTTCTGGATTTGTTCTAACTCATTTTCCAATAACCTCTTATCATTCTTAAGCTTCTTAATTTGCATCACTGTGTTTTGATTATGATTTTTTTGAAGTGAACTTTCTTCATTACTTGATTTGTCGATATCTTTAATGTCTGGATTTTCAAGTTTCTCTTCATTCAACTTTCTGATTTTTTTTAGTAGCCCTTGATTAAGTTTCTTCAGACGAGAATTTTCTTCAATTTTTTCCAATGGGTTCTTCTTGTCATCTTGATTCTCTTGTTCCAACTTCTAAACGCATTATTTTTTTCCTTTAACTTCTTGATCTGTGTAAGAAGTTTAGTGTGGTCTTTTGAGTGAGAAATTTCTTTGTTTTTATCTGTGATAACTTCATCAAATTCTTTTTGCATCCTTGATATTGAATTTTGATTTTCTTAAAGGATCACCTTCGAGGTATCTTTAAAGTCTTTTGATGAAGGGATTATCGATTTTGACCTCATAGTAGTGCCTTTAAATGTCATCATCTTCTTCTTATAGGGAAACATCACCACCTTTTTCTCCATGTTTAAGATGAAGGTACCTATATTTTTAAACCAGAGTAACCTAATAATGATGTTTGTTTCTTCTTTCTGATGATGATGATGATGATTAATGCCCACTAAGACTAAATTGGTTTATCGAACCTTAAGATGGTAAGTGATTACTTGCGATTCTTTAGAAGAAAAAAATTTGTGCTCGAAAAACATTAAGAGAAGCTTTCCAACATCACCATAATTTTGTTGAGTCAAGAGGTTAGGAAGGTTGGTAGTGTTACAAATATTTTGAAAATGAGATCTAATATGGGTATAGGCTGGACAATCTAAGAGAAATTGTTTTTCATATTCAACCTTCTTAGTGTCACAAAGGTGACACACTCTTTCATCTCATGGCATTTTAGTAATTGACCAATGCCCAGTTTCACTATGGAGCTCGTGAGAATTTGTTTTTATCTTCACAATGCTTATTTTTTTCTTTACACTTGGAAAAACAGATAGATAATTTTGATCTTCTAGATTAGGGTTGATTACATCCTTATAATACCTTAATTTTCTTTTTTCCTCTAACTCTTTATCACACCACATTTTCTCCTTAAATTTTGATATGACGATTTTTTTAATAGTATATTTATTCTGCAAAATGGTGTCTTCCATGATTCCCCAATAGTTTAGCCAAGACCAGGCATCTTTATGACATCCTCGCTTGAGTCAATGGTGATTATGACTCAATTTTAAAGCAATTTTAGGAAGCCTCTTGTATTCCATGTTGTTATTCTTGTTCTTATACATTAGGTATCTAGTCATGGTCATGTTCTCAATGTGGGAGAGACTTGTTTCTAAGAGGAGGATGGGATAGGACATATTTCCTTTAATTTTGAGATTATAGGTTATAAAATTCTT
Organism: Picea engelmannii; assembly: GCA_009831015.1. Lineage (NCBI taxonomy): Eukaryota > Viridiplantae > Streptophyta > Pinopsida > Pinales > Pinaceae > Picea > Picea engelmannii. Next base: position 368,843 of record ML791606.1, read on the forward strand.
TTGTATTTGCTCTATCTTTCTCCAGGATTCACGAGAGATATTACAGTCACATACTTCACATCCATTAAGAATAACAAGTGTAACAAGAGTCTCAAAGAGGAGTTTCTTCTTATCCCAACTCCAAAGATCCACTGATTTACAATTGTTTTCAAGCCCATAATAAGCTTTCCATCCCCCAATAATCCTTTTCTCAATGCTATAATTCCAATTGAGCTTGTGGTGAATATCAATTCCATTATAGTTGTAACACTGAGTTGAGATATATATTTATATTCATCAATTGTCACTTGTAACTCCTTAATTTGAAAATTTTCTTTATTTTCAATTATATTCGACTCTAGAATTAATAATCAATTTGTCAAATCAATATTAATGTAATTTTCATTATGGTCCAAGTTGATAATGATGTTAACATCTCTTCCTTGAATACTCCACTTTAATGTAGAAAACTCGTAACATGAGATAGAACAACTTTCCTAAGAAAATCGTATTTTTCCCTTGTTTTTAGGATCCGTTTTATTTCATCGATAATTTATGATAAATAATATTTTATGTAACCTTTTAATTGATAATACCAATTACCTTTTGCATTGTACTTTAATATTGGATTCACAAATTTTGAAATACTTATCCTCATTTCTTCGAAATTGGCCCTTTAATATTAGCTTCCTTTTATCCTTTTCTTAAATAATTGTTGATAACCCCTTTTTTTAAATATTAAATGACCTTTTATCTCTCCAATATTATATGTCTGTGTGTGTGAGCGTGCTTATAACCTTTATATATATACCCCTTATATAAGAACTTGTTTAATTATCCCATATACAACATTTTAGGGGTTCGTAATCTTTATTTTTTATTTTCAATAATACTTCATCTTTGTATAAACCTTTTCAAGTGTATACTCTAAAGTCCAATTAATGCTTCAGTTTATTAATTAATATTTGTGACTTGTATCACTCTAACTCTTTTCATAATCGAATTCCCTTGTTTACGTATAATCAACATTCTAAAGAAAAACCATGGTTTTGAATTTCTTCTAAGGTGAATTTATGGTGTGATGTTTTGGACAGTCATGTCCTTTCTCCACCGTCATGTCCTTTCTCCACCGTCACGTCTTCTTTGAAACAACCCTTGGCTCGATTCAATAGGTACGACTACAACAAGGATCGACGGTTGTACGGACAATGGAATATACGTCGAGTTCGATTATTTATGCGGACGATACAACGGGCAGTGCCTGAGCAATCGGTTGTTGTACAATTGTTGATGGTACACTGGAAAGTATGATGAAAGGTACAAACACAAATTTCTGGTGATGGTAGATGCTGCAGTGAATGGTATAGATGATGTTTAATAGGAGAGCTTCCCCATAAGGAATTTTTTATATATTTCCCACACCAAATATTCTATGTGTGTGTCTTGATATGCCTTGGATTCTTTTTTTAGCAGCTGAATAATACAATTTTAGAATTGTTATCCGGATTTTCCACAGTGAAATTCATTTTTATTGACGTTTCGAATCATTTACCTGGATTCATCTTCAGGACAGATTAGTCAATGATAAGGGTAGCATGCAAGAGTTATAAATATGAAAAATGCAGAGAAAAATAGGTAGGTCAGCTTTAAAACTTAAGAGAAACCTAGAAACTAAAACCTATGGTCGGTTAAATTTCCTGGTCAAACCCTAAGATACTAGCACGACCTACGTTATATAATTTCTATGGTATGATTATAGTTTCTATGATATGATTATAATATACAATAATTAGTTTCTTGGTTAAATAAAGGTTATGTAATAAGGATAATGATTTATGATTATTTTATAATAGTCTTATTTGTTGATTAAATAGAGGTTAGGTAAAATTATTAAAAATAGGTTAGGTGTAATTATTAATTGTTGAAAAAAGGTTAGGTAAATTTGTTAAATAGAGGTTAGGTATAACTATTAACTATTAAAAGGCTAAACTAACTAGATCCAAAAATTTATGAGGAAAAGAGAGGGATAGGACATCAAACCTGGTTTTCTGGGTTCTCTTGTTGTTTTAGTACAAGGAGCCAACTTCTACTTACCTCTAGACCACCATCTATGTTCATGTTGTTTGGGTGCTTCATTATCTCTAGGGCTTCTCTAATTCGTCGTCTAAAAAAGTGGTTTACTTTAGCGAGGATTTCAGTGTTCTCAAGGCATATATGGTGCTTGGTTTTGAGAGAGTGTTCTGCCAAAGCTGAGGTTCGGTTCCATTCTCTCCTGATGTCTGTTTCATGTTCTTTGATTCTTACTTGGAATGATCTTCCTGTTTCTCCAATGTAGCACTTACCACAAGAACATGAAATCTTATAGATTCCTTTCCCTTGATGTTTGTCCATAGGATCTTTTACGGACTTCATTTTTTGTTTTACAGTTGTGAGAGGTTTGAACGAAGTTGTAATCTCTTTTCTTCTTAGAACTTTGGAGATTTTATCTGTTACCCCTTGGATGTAGGGGAGGTAAGCTGTTGCGGTGGAGGTTAGAGTGTTTTGATTATGTCTTTCAGATTTACGACATGAATTTCTTCAACATAATTCTTCAAATCACAACAAAGATTTTTCTTTAATAGGATTTTGAATTTTTTAAGAGGCCAGATTACAGTCAATGACCAAATCAGAGAAACTCTAAGAAATGGAGGTTGGCCAAAAGCAAAAAATACCCAAAATACTTGGAATATGAAGAAATCAATTTAGGATGATAAAGTATATATTGAATAAGAATACGAAGGAAATGATTACAATTGAGAAATGAGGATTGTATATATACCTACGCAGGGGTGCCCTTTCATAAGAGACGTGGCATTTCATCAGGAAGGTGTCTCTTCATAACATATTTAGTTATGAGTATTAATTATTATTATATATATATATATATATATATATATATATATATATATATATTTGTGTTCATAACACACAATCAACAGTAGGTTGCTCTTCTAGCAAACCAATATAAACTCCATCTGTAACAAATAAAACTCCCCTTGTCGTAGCAAGGCTAGGTGTAAGTAGGGAGGTAACAACAACATCATATCCAAGACCTGTCTTAATGAATGGATACCTTTGACAATTGATGATATTATCTAAAGTTTCAATACTCTTTTCAAAGTTCAAGCTTCTATTCAACTTAATAGTTGTTTTCTCCAAATCCTTTCTTGAGGAAACAATTTTGGATTCTATCTCTTTGTAGTTTTCTTCTTTTTTCTTCAGGTGGATTCTCACCACCTCTTCTACCATTTTTGCCTCTTCTAATTGAATATTTAGTCTGATAATAGCCTTCTTCGTTTCTTCAATGGTTTGTGACATTTGGCTTTTGAACCACGACCCTCTTCTTCATATTTTTGCAACTGCTCCTTTTGTTTCAAATTCTTTTTCCAAAGCTTCTTTATTTCACTTAAGGCACAAATGAATTATTCTTCAAGATTCACTTCCCCGTCTGTTTCAACATTTTCCTCTTCATCTGAGTCCATCGTTTCTATCCCTTTGTCTTCATTAATCTTTGTTTCTATTGTCATAAAGAGAGTTTATTCTCTATCGCTGTAGAAACATCTTTCACTACTTTCTTCAAACGAGTCACTAACCCCCTCTGAGTACAAATTTTTCTTTTGCTTATAAGAGTTCTTCTTCTTTTGATATTTCTCATGTCTGTGGTTCTTTTTATGTTGATGATGCTTTCTCACTTTCTGTACATTATGGTCTTTTTAATCATCGCTACTTTCATCCTTTGTATATGGACAATTATTAGCAAAATGTCTTACTTTTCCACAATTAAAGCATTTAAAGGAAAGTTTACCTTTAAATTTTCCGGATCATTTCTTGAGATTCCTCCCAAAATGGGCTTCCATTGCATCTGATTCATTATTGGAGCTATCACTTGAGTCATGCTCTCCATTCTTTGTCTTCTTTAAGGCTTTGAAGGTTTCTTCTTTATTTGATGGATTTTATTTCTCTATCCTCATTTCATATGACATGAGGATCCCATGCAATTCATCCATTGTTATTAAATAAAGATCCTTAATTTCTTCAATGGAAAAAACTTTAATGGCATCAAATCTTAAGGGGAGTGACCTTAACATCTTTTGTACAATCATCGATTCTTCAACCTTTTCACTAAGTCCTCAGATGGTGTTGACAATTTCATCCACACAAAGAAGATAGGCTGAAACATTTTCTTCATCTTTCATTTTCATGTTCTCAAACTATATTCTATGAGTTTGTAGTTTTGCCTTCTTAACCTTGTCACTACCTTCATAAGTAGTTTGAAGCTTGTCCCAAAATTCTTTTGTCGATCCACAATGCATCACCTTGACAAACTCAGATTCTGATAGACCGCACAAGATGGCATTCATATCTTTTTCACTATGTTCACTAGACTTCTTCTTGGCCGCATCTGTTGGTGGAGTTGTTGGGGTTGTATAAGCAGTCACGACCGATTACCAAATTGTTGGTTTTGGAGCCTGATTATCTTCTTGATTCAGAGGTCTTGTTTCAACCATGTTTGGATCCCAGTTCCTGACAGGGTGTGTGTGGGGACTTCCCCCCCCACATCTGTCACCGAGAGTTGCCCCCCTAGTAGGGGTTCGAGGGTAGCGGCCCCAAAGAGAAATTTTTGAGAAAATTGCCTTGTAAAATATTGTAATTTCATAGTCAATCTTAATCGTTCATCGTTAGGTTGTAGATTTGAAAGTAGAAGTTATGTTAGGGTTTTTTTCCCTAGAAGGAAACCCTCTTTTGTGTATGAGGGAATTTTATTGTGGCTATGGTTGCGAGTGAATATTGTATTCTGAGAGAGGAGACTGTGAGAAAATAAGTGGAAGTTACATCGTGTGTGTTTTAGGTTGTATCCCTTCATTTGTTGCATAATAATAAAGGAAGGACTGGCAACTTCTTTGGTGGACTTAGTCCATATTGGGTGAACCACATATATCCATGTCTCTATTGTATTGTGTATCTTCTGTGTTTTATTTTCGCATTTTTTTTATATTATTTCTCTGTGATCCTCTTTTTCTAACACAAATATCAAACCCAAGGGCCATTAGATATGTTTGCATCCTTGTGCTCTAGAAGGCATAGTTTGTTTTGTCAAACGATGTAGCCATGTTTGTGGAGAAACCTTCTTGACTGACCATGTATTCTCTTGAGATCTACCTTCCAGTGGTTAGACCGTTTTCAAAAGACCATGCTTTGATACCAATTGTTGAGCACACACTTATATTGAGAGGGGGGGTGAATCAATATAAGATGATTTTTTTTCCTTTTTAAATCATTCATCAACCATAAGAAAACAATCACATATTAATTGTAGAACATGCAACACGAGATTTATGTGGAAACCCTTTTAAGAGAAAACCACAAAACTTTTCTTTATAATTATTTGTAGGAACTAACCTATTGTTACAGATATTTGTAAGCGCCAACCTACTAGAGACACCAATACCCACTAATACAAATCCTCATAGGCACCAACCTACTCTTATAGATATTCATGGACAACAGTCTACTAGACACACCAATCCCCGCTACTAATCACCAACTTAGCAAGAGACACCAATATCTTTCATATCTTCATAGACATTAATCTACTGGAGACACCAATCCCCACCTCTAAGCACCAACTTAGCAAGAGACAACAATCTCTTACAGATCTCCGTAGACACCAATCCCCACCACTAAGCACCACTTAGCAAGAGACACCAATCTCTTTCTGTGAGTTGCACCAACCTCCATCGAGTCTACTTGCTACTTCTGCCTTCACTAGGTATACTCGTTGCTTCTACCTTCACCAGATTTGCTCACTACTTCTACCTTTACCAGGTCTAACCAAAATTTGAATTTCCAAATGGTAATTTTCTCAAAGCTTGTTGTTTTGGGCCTCTTCTCAAGAATGAACTTGTACAACATGCCATGTATTGAAAATATGATTATGAAATCGTTACCTGAGGTACTTATGTATGTCTCCTCTGTTCTCTGAAATTTTCACAGTTTGAAGAGTCCCAAAAAATTAATTATAGTGAAAATATCAAGTTGACTTGTTTGAAATTGATCTCAGACCATTCGTAAACCCTAAATTTCACAGAGCATATATCAAAAATTACAACGAACTAACATCTAAAATTTGTATCACATGTACACCAAGATCTCTCCTTTGTCTCTACAAAATTTCAAGGTCTGAAACATCCCAAAAAATAAGTTATAGTGAAAGTGTCAAGTTGACCTGTTTGAAATTGATTTAAAGAACATTTAGGAACCCTAACTTTCACAGGGCATATCTCTGAAAGTGTAGAGAAATAACATCTAAATTTTGTACCACGTGTACACCAAGATCTTTTCTCTATCTCTGCAAATTTTCAAGGTTTGAAACATCCCAGAAAATAAGTTATAGTGAAAGTGTCAAGTTGATCTATTTGAAATTGATTTCAGGAGCATTCGGGAACCCTAACTTCCACATGGGATGTCTCTAAAAGTATAGTGAACCAATGTCTGAAATTTGTACAACATATACACCACGGTCTCTCCTCTATCTCTTCCAAATTTCAAGCTCTGAAACATACTAAAAAAATTTATCACGAAAACGCCAAGATGATCTAAAATTGATTTCACAATTCAATCTTTACTAATCCATTTTCCACACACTAACTTTCTCTCAATGCTTTCCTTTTTATATTTTTTCATAACCCTTCATGAAGGGACATGTCCTTTAATTAAATAATCGATTCCTAATACCATGGGAAAATACCCCAAATACCATGGGAAAATACCCCAAACCCATAGGTTTGAAACCACCATTTCACTTTTTACTTTTTCACATGCACCCCTCTTTTAATATACTTGTAGACCTATATATATGAATCAACATTGGAAATGTTGTGTGTATTGTCATTCCGTAATATGACATTAATGACATCATTAATCCCTTGACATCAATGAAAAAAATTCCAACATGTTGCATTGCATATAATTTTTAATGGTATAAAAACAAATTATGGGCTTAGTAGTAGAGACACGACATCTTCAACAAGTATAACAAGTAGCATTATTGTTTCCAAAACCCTAGTCTTCTTCTCTCACAAGAGTTATAAGAACAATACTTAGTTTACCCTCTAGGGTTTCTCACAAACCCTATATTATTTTCCTCCTTATGGTGAAACCCTAACCCTAGAATTACCCTTGTACTTATCCAAGACAATAGTGCTCAAAGACAATAGTGATCATACAATGAAAATACAAATAGTGAGAGATACTAGTGTGCTCCACTCCTCACATTTCTAATCCAAGTGAGTAATGAATGAATCCACAATATCAAGTACTCTCTCTCTCTCTCTCTCTCTCTCTCTCTCTCTCTCTCTCTCTCTGGGTTCCTTCATGGACAATGCATCTTGCTCCCTACAAGATGTCTCTCTAAGACAAGTACAAAGAGTGAGTACAATGTTGGTAATTATATTAAATGACTCTCTCATCCCACTATTTATATGAAAGGTGAGGGTGGTCGACAATATGATTATGATATCATTTTTTGGATTAACTGCGTAGAGTAAGTCATTAATCTATGACCCATATCCATGAGTATTAGCCACAACTGACCAATAATTCTCATGATTTGAATAGTCCACTTAGCACTCATTGCATCGGGTGATGCTCACGGGGGTGAAGAAGTGGGATTGAAACCAACGAAATAAATCGCATAGGATCAATCATCACTTCCAGGGCTTGCACCCGGTAACCAAGACTTCCCAGGTGGTCACCCATCCCAAGACGCCTCTGGCTCAAGCGCACTTAACTGTGGAGTTTTCCCCACAATCAAGCCCACTTATCTTGCTACCCCATTTGCAAAACCTTAGCAAGTATTGTGCCTTATGAACTATCCAATTAGAGCTCCCTTCACTCTTATTATTTAAGCATAGAGGGGCTTTCGTAGTGCAGCATATTAGATATCATTTTGGGGATTAGTTGTGTAGAGTAAGTCATTAATGTATGACCCATATCCATGAGTATTAGTCGCAACTGACCAATAATTCTCATGATTTGAATAGTCCACTTAGCACTCACTTCATCAGGTGATTCTCACAGAGGTGAAGAAGTGGGATTGAAACCAATGAAATGAATTGCATAGAATCAATCATCACTTCTGAGGCTTGCACCCGGTAACCAGGACTTCCTAGGTGGTCACCCATCCCAAGACGCCTCTAGCTCAAGCGCGATTAACTGTGGAGTTTTCCCCATAATCAAGCCCACTTAGCTTGCTACCCCATTTGCAAAACCTTAGCAAGTATTGTGCCTTATGAACTATCCAGTTAGAGCTCCCTTCACTCTTATTATTTAAGCATAGAGGGGCTTTCGCAGTGTAGCATATTAGATATCATTTTTGGGATTAACTGGGTAGAGTAAGTCATTAATCCCAAAAATGATATATAATATGTTGCACTGCGAAAGCTCCTCTATACTTAAATATGATTGTGGTTCTTATCCACTACAAGCAACCCATCTACAAGATGATACTCCCATGCCATCTAGAGATTAATGCACCCCTCCTAGATGCCCAATGCTCCTCCTCCAAAGCAAGTTGTCCTCTCAAGCAAGCAACCAACATCCATGCGGCCAACATAAAGAAGTCACCAAGCTCACTAAGAGGCCTCCAACCAAGTAGTATGGTGATCTATTTAGACTCATGTGCTAATATCTCCTTTAGACCATTGATAAAACATTCTTTGAAAAAAGTGTTTGTCATGCCTTATGTGTGGATTTGTAATTGTTGAAAGGAAGTACTAATGTCTTCAACTATGCATATTTGGCTCAACTTGGTCAACCATCCCAAAAAATAGTACATGTTTCATCGAACATAAAGTCCCTTCACAAACTAGTTCCAGACGATGTACCCCCCATAGGCCTTCTTATGCCATTTCAACCATTGCTAACTCTTTAACACACCCACCTTGAGTTTCAATGAATCATCGTGAATACCTTGGAGGAAAGGTATTGTTCCATCTTGGTAACCCATCATGTTGGGTTAGAGCCATAGAATGTGTTCATGTCTACTTTAGGAAATCTATGTGATATATGGTTTTGATCACCTAAAAAGGGTGGTTCTATGTGATGCTCACCTCCTATAGATCATTCACCACTAACCTATTGTATCGGTGGCTTCTACCATTGCCCCTTTCTTACTACAATTACACTTACTCACTATAGTTGATCATTAGTTGTAGAAATTGTTATTTGCAGGTTGTTGATCTCAACGACTTGTCATTCCAAGCAATTAATCTTTGAAACCTTTTCTTGTAGGTGGTCAATCTTAGAGACTCATCCTTCGATTTGAGAAAATTGGCTTTCCAGTTGGGCGATATGGGTATCCATGGTCATGTTTCTAGTGGCCACCATGGGATAATTGGGTACACCAAAGGGTTTATCGGAGAGTTCTACCAACGTGATTAGTGTCCCACGAGTAGTCTTTTGAGATAGGTTTCTACAATGGTAAATGTGGGTCCACCAAAAGGGTTAAGGAAGAGTTATACCAATGCGATCAACATCGTACAATGAGTACTTTGAGATAGGTCTCCCATAATGGTCTCAACTAGCCCTAGACCTTTTTTTTTCTTTTATTTCTATAGGAGCATTACTCCTATCTGGGTATTATTGTATGGATAGAATTCTCAAATTTTTAATATTTCAAGAGAATGGAATTCCATTGCTCATATGTTGACGCCTCAATGATCCCCCTAGCTTTTTTCAATTTTGGGACCCTACTTTTTCTAAAATTTGTAAATTGATGATTTGACCTAAATCCCTACTTTGAATGCAACTTGAGTTACAGATTAATTCTTTCCTAATGCAATATTTCTTATGTCATTTACTCATATTTGCATTATGTTTGAATCTCTAATTGAAAACAGTTTTTCTTTTCTTTGTTCACGGTGGATTTTGTTCCTTTATTTTTCTTGTTCATTTGTCTAAAAGATATTTCCTCTTAGAAGTGAATTTCAATTTGCTTCAAGGTTTTGGCTAAGTAATTATTTTTAATCTCTTTGATAAATTATTGGGGCGATTTCAAGCATTGATGTTTTATACTCTTTCAATGATATTG
>ML791606.1:400886-417689 GCA_009831015.1 Picea engelmannii
TGGGGGCGGAGCCCCCGATTTTTTTATGTGTTGGTTTTTCGTCCATTTTGGCAATTTTTTGCATCCATTTTTGGTAGTGTTTTGGCACATGGTTTTCATTGATGGTTTTTAAATCCCGATTAAGGAATCAATGTTGTTGACTAGTCTGGGTCAATGGATTAGGGGTTTGGATGCCACATGATTGTAAAAAAGGAAGAAGATGGTGAATAAAAGATTAGAGGTGCAACTCTAAATAGGTTGTTGGTTTTCCCAAATTGGGTTTCCAGGGTAAAATCTTTGTGTAATGTGTGTCTGTGTGTGCCATTGTATCTTTTATGTTTTTATTAATAATCTATTTACAATAATTAATTATAAAAGGTTAAAATCTACACTTCCAAAGAAGCCCATCGACTACTTTCAAAATATTATCTTTCAAAATTTTCCCGATAGGCCATTGAGTCGTTTTGAAAGATAATATTTCGAATTGTCTTGATAGACGATTGGGCCTCTTTCGAAGATGCCACATCAAAAAAACGATTGTGAACGAAAGCAAAAAGGCCATCAGTCTTCTTCCCAGGAAGCCATCAATCACTTTCAAAATATCATCTTTCGAAACTATTTGATAGGCCATCGAGCCATTTTAAAAGGTCATGGCCTCTTTCAAAGATGTTATCTTGAAAGAAAGACTTCAAAGGAAAACAAAGGCTAACGGGATTCTTCCAAAGAAGTCCATCGGTTACTTTTGAAAGATCTTCTTTCGATTCCACTTGATAGACCACAGGGCCATTTCAAAAGATCTTCTTTCAAATCCCCTCAATAGGCCATTGGGGCATTTCAAAACATCATCTTTTGAATCTTCATGATAGACCATCAAGCTATTTCGAAAAACGATTTTTCGAATTGACTCAATAGACCATCAATCCTCTTTTGAAGATGCCACTTTGAAAGAAACATTCAAATGAAAACAAAGGCCATTGAGATTCTTCTAAAGAAGGGGCCCTATTAAGAGTTCGGGGGCGGAGCCCCCAATTTTTTTGGGCGATTTTTGGAGGTTTTTTGCATCCATTTTTTTGGGTATGTGTTATATTATTTGCATGTGTGTGTGTGTGGGCGCGTCAGATTTGACAACTGCGTCTCACGATCCCTCCCTAGTAGCACTCTTTGTGTTGTGTGCGCTAGGCACTTCCTAGGGGGGTCCCAGAGGGGTCTCAGGGGGGGCCAGGTATGGCCCCCCCTAGTTACGCGCAACGCCCCAATTTTTTTGGGGGGGCGTTTTTTTTCTATTTTAACGGATTTTGCTATTTTTAGCGGTTTTCTAAATTAATCCCGAATTAAGGGATTAGGGTTTTGGTATCTACGAAATACCTAAAAACATTGTATATATATTGTATGGTGAATGGTGAAATTAATACAATGAAGCGTTGAATGGTTTTCTCACAGTTAAGGGTTTCTGGTGTAAATCTTTGTGTACTATGTGTATGAACCATTGATTAATTTATGTTTTGCTTAAGAATCTATATGCATTTCTTTACTTCACAGGTTTAAAACTTACATTTTTTGCGGTATTTTGGCACATGGTTTTCGTCGATGGATTTCTAATTTTGGTTTATATATATATATATATATATATATATATATATATATATATATATATATATATATATATATATATATATATATATATATATATATATATATATATATATATATATGAATAAGATGATGCATAAAATATTAGAGGTGCGGCTCTAAACAAGTTGGTGGTTTTCCCGGTTTGCATTTCCAGAGTAAAAACTATGTGTAATGTGTGTGTGTTCCATTGTATCTTTTCTGTTTTTATTAAGAATCTATTTGCAGTAACTAATTGTACAAGGTTAAAATATAGACTTCCAAAGAAGCCCATCGACTACTTTCAAAAGATTATCTTTCAAAAATTGCTCGATAGGCCATTGAGCCATTTTGAAAGATAATATTTTGAATTGTTTTGATAGATGATTGGGCCTTTTTCGAAGATGCCACATAGAAAGAAAGACTTTGAACGAAAACAAAAGGACATCGATCTTCTTCCAATGAATCCATCAATCACTTTCAAATATATAATCTTTTGACACTGCTTGATAGGCCATCCAACCATTTTAAAAGATCTTGGCCTCTTTCAAAGACGTTATCTTGAAAGAAAGACTTCAAAGGAAAACAAAGGCTAACGAGCTTCTTCCAAAGAAGCCCATCGGTCACTTTTGAAATATATTCTTTTGAATCCAATTGATAGATCATTGGGCCATTTCAAAATATCTTCTTTCAAATCCCCTCAATAGGCCATCAGGCCATTTCAAAACATCATCTTTTGAATCCACATGATAGAACATCAAGCTATTTAAAAAAAAAAAAAAAAATTTAATCGACTCAATAAACCATCGATCCTCTTTCAAAGATGCAACTTTGAAAGAAACACTCAAATGAAAACAAAGGCCATCGAGCTTCTTATAAAGAAGCCCAATGACCACTTTCAAAAGATCATCTTTTGAAGTTGCCCAATAGGCCTTCAGGCCATTTTGAAAGATAATCTTTTGAATTTTCCTAATAGACCATTGGGTATCTTTCAAAGACATCACTTCAAAAGAAAGACTCAAATGAAAAAAAGGTCATAGAGCCACCTAGAAGGTAAACTTCGAACTCAAAATCAAATGAAAAAAACTTGTGAGCCTTACTCGAAGAAAACTTTGAGCTTAACATAATAAAACAAGGATTGGCCCACTTCCAAGGCATTACTTTGAAGCACAACAAAGGGATGCAATCACAGTAAAATCCTACATTGATAAAACATAATTCAAACTTAAATGCTTCGAAGGCTATTTGAAGGTTCCTACTCCATATTTGTATTTGGCTTGTGGCCATGCCAACATCCACAACGAATTTGAACTATTCTTATCCCCAATAGTTCATTTGAAAATACATAGCATAAAATCACTCAAAACATGCTCGAGCAATTTGAATTTATAAATGCATGCATCTAACTAATGTAATGACTCAAGCACACAAATTTCCCATGGGATTTAATGTCGAAATACTTAACTTTATTTCCAACTCAATGCATTCAAATTCACAAAATCCTTCAAGCAAACAATGCAATAAAGATAAACATGAATGCATCCAAATAAACTAGAATTCCATTTTGAACTTTATTCTCAACATAATTAACTCATTAGATCATCAATGCGATGATCCAAATCAACAAAAATAATTAATTCCAAATCCATACATAAACATCATTCACTCATTTGCATTTAGGCACTATGTCAAATAGTTGGCATGCCATTATAACTTTTCATTATCAAATTTAACATTAACGGCCCATACTAGCCCATTGTTGTCGTTGGGCTCTAATACTGCTTTGTAATGTACTTAACCCCTTTTGCACTACTTCGAAGGGATGCAGTACTCCAAAAACAATGCAAATTCCCTATTGATTCATTTGAAGGCGAAAACACTGCAAACATAGGCAAATAATTCAATTTGGGAAGCTTATGAGTGAATGCAAATCCTTCTTGAACAACCTAGAATGCATTTCAACATGAATTACAACATTCTAATTGTTCCAATGAGCCATGGACAACATGCATTCATCATAGAATAAATCCATAACAACCAGTAAAACAATAATTGTGTATTAAAAAACAAGAAGGAATCACTTGTCTTTCTCACAATTATTCACCAATTGGTTGCAAATGAACACCATTCCACCCAATTGAAGGCACTCTGCAATTAACGTCACCCTCAAGCCTAGGCTATGAATCCACAGAGGATAAATCCTACTAGTTGGCTCTAATTTCTCTCACCCAACACAATTCTTGGGTTTGCACCAACAACGAACTCACATTTCAACCTTTCCCTAGTCACATAAATTCCACTCAACTAACATCTCTCAACGCCAGGAACAAGATCCCCTTTCTCTACTCAACAATCCCTTAAGTTATCACCCTTTCCTATAGTGCTACAATTTAGGTTGGCCAAGGAATCTCTAAAGCTAGAAACTAAGGATTTCAATGGTGAATAATGTTTTCCTTTCCCCTTGGCATTCACCCATAAGCTCTATTATGTTTTTCTGTTAGGGACCTAACCCCTCACGTAGGTAGAATAATATCTTTCGATGTAATAAAGGTCAATATTAATAAGGCCTAGCAATAAGGAAGAATAATTCCAATGTAAGAAGACCTAATAGAAGCTTTCACTTCTAGAAGGATCTTCCTCTAGATGGTTCTTTTGATAGACATATTTAGTATAAATAGGAGTCGAGGGTATGGGAACTTTTGTCTTGGATATTATTGTAATAAAGCTCTGCTCTGCTGGAGGTTGCCCCCTCGAAGAGGCAAGTGAACACTGCTCTCAGTAATCAAAGTGCTCTTTCTGGTGTTATTCTGGTATCATTTTGGTATTATTGTGTTGTTGTTCTGGTTATATTGTTGTTCATCTGCCATTTCTAGCAATTTATTTATGTTCTACATACTTTTTTATATATGGAATATTACAAGTGGTATCAGAGCACCTTCCTCGGTAGGAAATTGTGGGTTAATTTTTTTCAGGGTAGAGACGTATTCTAATGTCTTTAAGGTACAAAGATCTATCATTATGCGCATAAACCAGTGGTCGGGGATTCATACACGCAAGAAATATAAGTGGTACTTAAGCGCACATCTATTGGCCACCCTTGTAACCCTTATTGGTACCCCTTTAGTGGTAGCGCATCATACAACACCTATATACGGATCAGTCTGGATCTCATGAAGCCCTCCATAGATAAACCGATTAGTCTGTTGACTGTTATAGTGCCATCGAGAACAACACTCGGGAAGATACTCTCTAGTAGCTAGGTAGTCGTGTAGTATGACTAAGGGCTCGATCTAGCCTCCTTAGTTGGTGCCCTGAGATATTGGGCCGCGTACTATTGTTGGACCCCACACGTATATCAGAGAGCTATAACACAGGGCAAACCCTTGTCTGTAGAACCCTTGAATATCTAACCTTTGGGGACAGAAGCAAAAACATAACAGATAAGATCTATTGCCACACAATTGTGTCTCCTGCATTCAAGTTTCCAAATTACTACACATTTCTTCAAGTTAAGCATTTGGGCATTTCATCGCTGCAGTATTCTTTATATCGGAGTATAACTCCGCAAGTGTAAAAAAAAAAAAAGTCTGGATCCTGTTGGCACCATTATTTTAGACCTATTCCGTTGGATTTCTCTCTTCACCCTTATCGCATTCATACCTATCATTTTTCAGCAATTTTTTTTTCTCGTGGACCCGACTCCCTTCCAACACCCTTATCTGGGCTTTACCCCATTGGATTCAACTTGTCGCCTTGATCATTGTGATACACTTCACCCATAACCCATTTTTTGTGTGGCCCCACACGCCCCTTTTTGGTTCCCTTGTCCTCATGGCCCATACCCGTAGCCAAGACTTGGAAGCTCGCTTCAATACCTTGCACTCTAATTTCACAAAGACCCAACAAGAAGTGAGACACATGAGTGCCAATATTGCCACCATCAATAAAAACATGAATTCCTCCATCGTCGCCTCAATCGAGAAACTCAAACAAGACCTCAAACAAGACATTACTACCCAACTTGAATCTATCACTATGATGATCTGCACTGAGTTGCATATCCCTGCAAATCCTCCCTTATCTGACCCACCTTTGCATATCGAAGGTGAAACTTCCTCTCATTCCCAGAATTTTCAGCCCCATCACTTTTAGCGTGACCTACGGCTTCCGCGTGTGGATGTGACCAAATTTGATGGCTCGGATCCCACTGGCTGGGTAACTCAAATGGAACATTATTTCTATTTGTACAACATTACAAATGAGTTGGCCAAACTCCGATATGGTGTTCTCCATCTAGATCAAGAACGTTGGCAATAGTGGAAATGGAGAAAAAATGGCAGCCAAGGGTACGTTGCTTGGACACACTTTGTGGTAGAATTTTATGAACGCTTTCACACTGACACCAACCATTTAGGCCGTTTGACAAAGTTGAAACAATCTGGCACAGTGGAAGACTTTATAGTTGCTTTTGAGCGACTGGATTTTCGTACAAAGGGCAGGTCTCATGCTTTTTTCTGAGAATGTTTTATCAGTGGCCTCAAGGATGAGATTTGTGCCCATGTCCTCATGGCTCGGCCTAAGAGTTAGGTGGAGGCTACTAAAATATCTAAGGAAGCACAATCGGTTTTCTCTTCTCAAAACCGCAAACCCTCCTTTATTCCTCGCACTAAACCAATAACTCCCACTCCTCCTTCTACTCCACTAAAGATCCAAAAATTGACCAGGGCCGAAATGGCTAAACGTCAACTTAAAGGCCTTTGTTATAATTGTGATGACAAATATTTTTCGGGACACAAGTGTAAGGAACAAAATCTTTTTACGGCCATCTCGAAGGATGTTTCAGAAGAGGACGTTGAGGCTCCCCTTGTGTCTGTGTCACCTGAACCCACTGACATACCCCTCCATCAGACCCTCCTGAAGTAGAACCGATCATTTCCCTAAATGCTCTCATTGGCTTCTCTGCTCCCCAAACCCTCAAGATAATTGGTTACCTCAAGCATATGAAGGTCATCATTCTTGTTGATAGTGGAAGCACCCATAATTTTATTCATCACCGCATTGCCCAAGAAACTAATTGTTATATCCGTGCAATCAATAATTTCCAAATCATGATTGCCAATGGCAGGTCCATGAAATGTGGAGAACGTTGTGAAAATGTGCATCTCCAAATTAGTGAATACCACCTGGAATTTCATATGTTTGCTATCGACATGGGTGGTTGTGACATTGTGTTGGGTGCATAATGGATAAGGACTTTGGGTCCCATTCTCATGGATTTTAAGGAATTAACCATGCAATTTGACCAGGAGGGCCACCTATATAAGTTCCAAGGCACCACTGTCGGTTCCCCAGAGATCATTAGTTCCCATCGCATGGAAAAGCTGCTAAAAAAAGGTCATTCTGGCATTATTGCCTAACTCCATGCCATACAAGCAACTGAGACACCATGCCATACAAGCAACTGAGACACCATGCCATACAAGCAACTGAGACACCATGCCATACAATCAAATGAGACACCATGCCATACAAGCAACAAAGACACCCTATGTGCCGTAGGACCTCCAATCCATCCTCTCTAAACATCAAGTGGTTTTTACCACTACCCAGGGACTCCCTCCTTCCCATGGTGTTCATGATCATTCCATTCCCCTTATCCCAGGAAGCCTTCCTCCCAATATACGTCCCTATCGTCACCCCTTTTCCCAAAAAAATGAAATTGAGAAACTGGTTCAAGAACTGCTCAACGCAGGTGTTATTTGCCCTAGTACGAGCCCCTACTCTTCTCCTATGGTCATGATCCTTAAGAAAGAAGGTTCTTGGCGCATCTGTCTTGACTTCTGCGCCCTCAAAAAACTCACCATTAAAGACAAATTTTCCATTCCTGTCATTGATGACCTCTTGGATGAATTGAGTGGCACCCAGTTCTTTACTAAACTTGATCTTCGTTCTGGCTACCACCAGATCCATATGAAAGAGGCAAACATTCCTAAGACTACCTTTAGAACTCATGAGGGCCACTATGAGTTTTTGGTCATGCCCTTTGTCTTGTGTAATGCTCCCTCCACTTTCCAAAGCCTCATGAATCATGTATTTCGTTCTTTTCTCTGTCATTTTGTCTTAGTTTTCTTTGATGATATCCTCATCTATAGCAAAACCTGGACATACCATCTTGCTCATGTGGATCCAATTCTCCATCTACTCTCTCAGCACCGACTTTTCCTAAAACAATCTAAATGTACTTTTGGCGCCTCAGAAGTCGAGTTATTGGGTCATCTTGTTGGCAAGACTATCGTCAAGGTGGATCCTAAAAATATTGAAGCAATGCAAGATTGGCATCACCCAAAGACTCTCAAAAGCTTGTGTGGATTTTTCGGTTTAATAGGTTATTATTGCAAGTTTGTTAAGAATTATGGAAATATTGTGGCACCTCTCACTGCACTCCTTAAAAAGAATTATTTCAATTGGACTCCAGCAGCTGCTCAGGCTTTTCAAACCTTGAACATGGCCATGTGCACCACTCTAGTCCTGGCCCTTCCTGATTTCACAAAGACCTTTGTCCTAGAATGTGAAACTTCAAGGAAAGGAATTGGCGATGTCCTTATGCAAGAGGGTCGGCCTTTGGCCTTTACCAACAAATAATTGTCTAAGCGAAATTTGGGCAAATCAATCTATGAAAAGGAAATGTTGGCTATTCTGCATGTCGTGGATCTTTGGCACCCTTATGTATTGGGGTAACACTTCCAAATTAAGATAGATAATCAAAGCCTCAAGTATTTTCTGGAACAACGCATTTCCTCCCCAAAGCAACAAAAATGGGTGACTAAGCTCGTTGGATATGATTATGAGATCATTTACAAGAAAGGCAAAGACAATGCGGTTGTTGATGCACTTTTCAGAAAATATGAAGATGAAGTGTCCCTTTTTTCTCTCTCCTTCATTGTACCAGATTGGCTCCAAGCTGTTCGCCAGGAATGGTTACACGATCCCAAAATTTTGCATTTGATACAACAATTGTAGTCCAATTCTTCAGTTTCCCCAGGGTACTCTTGGCTCCATGATGAGCTTCAATACAAAGGTTGTTTGTATTTAAGTAAACAATCAAAACTTAAATCCATGATACTTTCCGAGCTTCATGCTACACCCACAGTTGGGCACTCCGGGTTTACCAAAACCTATGACAAGGTCAAACGCTCTTTTTTCTGGGATGGCATGAAACAGGATGTTCGTAATTTTGTGGCTGAATGTGAGATGTGTCAACGCAACAAGGGCGAAACAGTCAAATCTCTTGGCACACTACAACTTCTTCCGATTCCACCTGTTATTTGGCGAGATATCTCTATGGATTTTAATGTAGGCTTACCTAAATCGGGCAATAAATCAGTCATTATGGTGGTAGTTGATCATCTTTCCAAGTATGCTCATTTATGTTATCTTCAACACTCGTTTACAACATCCACTGTGGCTCAACATTTCATGGATAAGGTCTTCAAGCCTCATGGCATGCCGCATTCTATTGTTTCTGATTGCGACCCAACTTTCACCAACAATTTTTGGCAAGAACTGTTCAAGCTACAAGGCACCCAATTGCATCTCAACACAACTTATCATCCCCAAACTCATGGTCAAATTGAAGTTGTCAACAAGTGTTTGGAAACATATTTGAGGTGTTTTGCATCGGAAAGGCAAAATCAATGGGCTCAATGGTTACCACTAGCTGAATGGTGGTACAACACTTTGTACCATACAACTACCCGCATGACTCCTTTTGAAGCGGTATATGGACAAAAGCCACCTTCAGTTCTCTCATATTTGCTAGGTGTCTCGAAGGTCTAGGCGGTTGACCAAACGTTTACAGTTCGAGAGGCTATTATCCGTACCCTCAAAGAGAATTTGGCCATGGCCCAGAATCACATGAAGTAACAAGTAGATCAAGGTCGCTCTGAATGTCAATTTGCAGAAGGGGATCAAGTGTTTCTTCTACTGCAACCTTACAAGCAAACTTCCTTCGAGGCTGACCATTGTCATAAACTAGCGCCCAAATTTTATGGTCCTTATGTCATTCTCAAGCGTGTGGGACATGTGGCCTATCAGTTTAGCTTTGCCCAACCATTCTAAGCTCCATCCTGTTTTTCATGTTTCCTGCTTAAAGAAGCTGATTGGAACTAAGCGCCAAACTCAAACCAACCTTCCCGAGTTAGACGAAGAAGGCTCCACTTGGCTACAACCACAAGTAGTTTTGGACCAGCGTGAACATTGTTTGCGTCAATGAACCATCAAGGAAGTGTTAGTCCAGTGGAAAGATACAACTCCAACATATGCCACTTGGGAACTAGCTACCATTCTGCAACAATTTCCACATCTCAAGCCTTAAGGACAAGACTGTTTTTAAGGGGGAGGACATGTTAGGTACCCAACCCCTCACATAGGTAGAATAATATATTTTGATGTAATAAATGTCAATATTAATAAGGCCTAGCAATAAGGAAGAATAAGTCCAATGTAAGAAGACCTAAAAGAAGCTTTCACTTCTTTCCTCTAGATGGTTCTTTTGATAGACATATTTAGTATAAATAGGAGTCGAGGGTATGAGAAATTTTGTCTTGGATATTATTGTAATAGAGCTCTACTCTGCTGGAGGTTGCCCCATCGAAGAGGCGAGTGAACATTGCTCTCAGTAATCCAAGTGCTCTTTCTAGTGTTATTCTGGTATCATTTTGGTATTATTGTGTCGTTGTTCTGGTTATATTGTTGTTCATCTGCCATTTCTAGCAATTTATTTCTGTTCTACATACTTTTTTTTATCTGAATTTATGCAGGAACGCAACAGAATACACAAATAACCATGAATACAAAGATGCAACGGAAATAACACTTCATTTCATTAATATCAAAGAACTGAAACATGTTTACAGACATAATGGAAATAAACTAGCTAGGGCGTTGGTAGCTTATCTTTGAGAAGAGATGTGGTGACTACAAGCCTCTAAACTTTGTGTTACAATGAGGCTCGATGGCCTATATATTATTGAGAAACAATGGAAACCCTAAACATCCAAAAACCTAACCCTAGGAGATGAAACGCCGGAATATGGGCCCCGTCGGAGTAAATTGGTACATCAATTTCTCGGGGTCGTAACTTTGGCATACTATCTTCATTTGACGCACATGATACATCGTTAGAAATATCTATCCGAGGACTACACTGTTGACAACAAATGTCAAGTTCAAAACAGACTTGTATTTGTTGGACGTTTGATGCCCAAAAAAACGTCGTTTAGGGCCTCAAAACGGCTCCGGAAGTTCAGGACCCGAAAAACTGCCAAAAATAGTAAATTGTGCTACAATTAAGGAAACCAAAAAACTGAAAGAAAAAATGGTGGGGGTCCAAGTGGAATAAGAAGGTGGCCACCGATATCCACCTGGATCATTCCTCCCCCCTTAGGAAGCAATGGTCCCCATTGTGTTGAGTTCCTCCATGAGATGAGGAAACTTTTGCTGAACTTGGTCCCTGGTGAGCCACTTGCCCTGGTGAAGGAGTTGGCCTGCTTTGATAATTCGATATAGTTGGATCCTCTGCTGGCGGGTGTTCTTGATCTATTTTTCCATAATTCGATTAGTTGTGGCTTGTTCCATGTAGTCTAGATTTAACTTTGTTGGTGTGAGTTGTTCTACCATGTCGAATGTGTCCAATAGAGGTGGAAAGTAGGGTCGAAGGCGGTCCACATTGAACACTGGGTGTAGACCAAGGAATGATGGAATACTAAGCTTGAAGACATTATCCCCTACAATCTTGGTAATGGTGTATGGCCCATATCGGAGCGGGCAAAGCTTGCGATGGGGTCCAACGAGGCACTCCTTCTGCAAATGTAACCATACTTTGTCGCCCACCTGGAAGTTGTGTTGCACCCGATGCTAATCATGTCATTGCTTGTACTTAGCATTGGCTCTGTCCAATATGTCATGAACCTGTTGGCGAATGTGTTGAATGTGCTCAATGAATTTGTTTGCCTTGGCAGCTTTAGACTGGACATGGGCCGAATCAGCCTGAGTAACTGCAAAGGGCATGGCTACGTCAATGGGACATAGTGGTTGGAATCCCAAGCCCACCTGAAAGGGGTTATGGTCGGTTGAGCTATGGAGGGCCCTATTATAGCTATGTTTTACATAGGGGAGGATCTCATCCCATGTGCGTGGATGCTTTGAGTTGTACATGCGCAAAATGTGTACAATCATCCTGTTGATGACCTCTGTTTGGCCATCAGTTTGGGGATGGAAAGTTGTGGACTTGGTGAGCTTGGTGTCCAGCATTGACCAGAGGCTGGACCAAAATGTACTGAGGAACTTACTATGCCGATATGAGATGATAGACTGTGGGATCCCAAAGTGTACCCACACTCATTCAAAGAAGAGTTTAGCAGTGGCTTCTGCTGCGATATTCTTCTTGCAAGCCGCCATAATGGCCATCTTCGAGAATATGTCGACGACCACGAAAACACAGTCATTTCCATGCTTAATAGAAGGAAGGCCCGACATGTAATCCATGGAGATGGATTCCCAAGGTCGACTAGGGGTAGGAAAAGGAGTATAGAGGCCTTGCTTCTTGATGGTCAGTTTGGCAATGGTGCAGGCAGTGCAGGATCTGATGTACTTCTCGACATCATGTCAAAGGTTTGGACAATAGAAATACTTATGCAGTACTGCCACTATTTTCTCGACCCCGAAATTCCCAGCGACCCGACTATAGTGCGCTTCCCAAATCATCTTGGCACACTCGCCTGAAGAAACACAAAGGTGTCCCAGGTGACATAGTAGTGCATCCTGGAGGTGAAAATTTGGAACTCAGTTACCCTCCAAGAGCGTCTTGTATGTGTGGCCGAATTCTAGATCGCTCTTGTAGAGAAGTAGCCAATCAGAAGTCTCGTGCCCACAAGAGTTGAGCACGGTGGTTATCGGCACGATTGGTGGTCGGCTGAGGCAGTCTGCAACATTATCGGTGCTGCCCTTCTTATACTTGATGTTCAAATGAAACTGTTGCATATATGTGGACCACTTCTGATGGCGATCGGTCTATAACTTCCCTTGTGTCTGTATGAACTGCAGGGATCGATGGTCTGTGTGGATGATAGTTTCCTTCCCCAAAATGTAATGCTTCCATTTTCGGCAAGCCTGCACAATTGAATACATTTATTTGTCATAAGTGGGATACTTTCGGACTGTGTCGGACAATGTTGCACTGTGATATGCCACTGAATGCTTTTGTTGAGTAAGAACTACCCCAATAGCATAGTCAGAGGCATCTGTCTCGATCTCAAATGGTTGTTGCAAGTCTAGTAATGTGAGTACTGGGGCATAGGAGAGGCGATGTTTCAATTTTACGAATGCCTTCTGTTGAGATTTCGACCAAAATAATTTTGCTTTCGCTCCTCCCTTGGTGACTTGACTCAAGGGCAAAGTGATATGAGAGAATTCAAACATGAACATGTGGTAGAAATTAGCAAGACCCAAAAAGTTGCGAAGCTCTGTTAGAGTGGTCGGGGCTGGCCAATCCCGGATGACTTGGATCTTGGTTGGATCCACATGCACCCCACACTCATCAATAATGTATCCCAGATACTGAACTTGGGTCATTCCAAAAGTGCACTTCTCCAAATTGGCACACAACTTGTGTTTCCGCAGTGTTTGGAGGACCTGTTGGATGTGGTGCAGGTGCTCTTCCCAAGTCTGGTTGAATATCAAGATGTCATCCAAGTACACTACTACAAATGAGTTGGTGAATGGCTATAATATGTTGTACATTAGCCTCATGAAGGTTGCAGAAGCATTCGTCAACCTGAAAGGCATGACCAACCATTCGAAAAGGCCCTCCTTGGCTTTGAAGGCAGTCTTCCACACATCGAATGGTTCGATTGGTACCTAGTGATACCCGGACTTCAAGTCGATCTTGCTGAAATATTTTTCCCCTTTGAGTTGGTCCAGAAGGTCATCAATCTATGGGATCGGGTACCTATTCCAGACAGTGATCTTGTTCAACGCCTGATAGTCAATACAGAGTCTCCAAGTCCCATCCTTCTTCTGCATCAACACAATCGGGCTCCCACAGGGTGATGAACTTGGCCGGATGTGACCTTTCTGCAACAGCTCCTGGATCTGCCTCTTGATTTCATCATTCTCCAGAACAGAGCGCCGATAGATCGGTCCATTAGGCAACGATGCACCTGGGGTCAGATCGATGGGGTGTTTGACCTGATAGTGCAGAGGCACCCCTGCAGGCGAGGTGAAGATGTCCCGGTACTCCTCCACGACCTTGTCCATTTGCTTTTGTTGTGCGGAGGAGCCCTATCTGGAGGTCGTGGCCATAATCTTCTTCTTTCCATGAGGGCGGATCATCGGGAAAACAAATTTCCCGGATTTGGAAATGAGCTTACTGCATTGTTTTGCAGTAACCAAAGAGACAGCAGCAGGCAATGGTACCTCTGTTATCCTTTACAACTTATTTCCCAAGGTAACAATAACAGCACAAGGCCAAGACTCATACACAACATGTCACTTCCACAAGTATGGTTGGCCTAATAATACATCACAAACATCAAGAGGAACAATGTCACATAATACCTCATTGGTGAAGGGCTTGATATTGTAGGGAAGGCGACACTACTGGCTGACGTGGAGATCACGTCTTTGGTGAAGCCACCAGATGGTGTACGACTGTGGGTGTGTTGTGGTCGGCAAGCCCAACCGCTTCACGACCTCTACTGAAATGAGGTTCTTTTGGCTCCCACTGTTGACAATGAACTGTAGCGAGGAACCCTTTACCCACATATGGGAGTGGAAGAGACACTTCTCCTCCTCTGGATCTTCTGATTCTTCCTTTTGGATCTTCGTGGTGGCAATAGTGGTATTGGGCTTTGCATCGATAATCTGCTTCCCTCTCTCATTCCCCTTCTCGGGTTATGATTCAATGTCAGAGCATGCATCTGATTCAAAAGGCCTCATCTCGGCCACCAATGACTGTTTGGCCCGACACTCACTTGTGTTGTGAGTGGAGCTCTTATGGAACTCACACCACTTTCACATGTCGTTCTTCGGCTTCGCAGTGTTGTTCTTTGCTTGTGGCTTTGGTAGATTGTCTTGAGCCGCCATGCCTTGGCTTTGTCCTTTGTTTTGCGGTTTGGGGGCACCTTTCGCTTGCTTTTGATTCACAGATCCAAAGTCTCGCTTCTTCTGTTTGAATTTATGCTCAATCTTGGCAGCATACTGGTATGCCGTACCAAGCGAGGAGATGTTGAGGAACTCCATTTCCTCCTGAATGTATCTGTGCAGACAACTGCGGTACTTCAACACCAAATGTTTCTCCAAATATTTGATACCCAACTTTGTGCGCAGGGTATGGAACAGATTTGTCAGCTCATGCACATCTTGATCCCTTTGTTGTTGTAGCGTAGTCCATTGTATGTACTTGTCCTCATAGCTCCCCACGGGATAGTATTGTTCCTTGATGGCGTCTCAGAAAGAATTCCAAGTGGGTACGACCGAGAACAGAGAGGGTTCCTCCTCATCCTTTTTCTCACAGTAGGTTTCCCACCAGTCCTTGACATGGGAGGCGACTTTGAGCAGTGAAAAAATAATCTTCTCCCAGTCAGAAAAGTCGTGAACTGAGAAATATCCTTCCAATAGATTCAACCATCTATCTATGACGTCTGCATCTATTTGTCTATCAAATATGGGAATGTCAAAGTTTACTTGTGCCTTAAAAGGGGTTGGGCCTCCAAAGTGGCTACTGGATGCAGATGCGTCGTGGGCGGTCGTCGGGGTTTGCGAGGCTGATCTTGCAAAGGTTCAACCAGATCGAGCCCTAACTCCTTATACCCCAACCTTGTTGGGGACATGCAAAGAAGGATCGAGAAAGAGAAGACCGCTCTGATATCACTGATTCGAATTTATGCAGGAACGCAACAGAATACACAAATAACCATGAATACAAAGATGCAACGGAAATAACACTTCATTTCATTAATATAAAAGAACTGGAACTTGTTTATAGACATAATGGAAATAAACTAGCTAGGGCACTGGTAACTTATCTCTGAGAAGAGATGTGGCAGCTACAGGCCTCTGAACTCTGTGTTACAATGAGGCTCGAAGGCCTATATATTATTGAGAAACAATGGAAACCCTAAACATCCAAAAACCTAACCCTGGGAGATGAAACGCCAGAATATGGGCCCCGTTGAGGTAAATTGGTACATCAATTTCCTGGGGTCGTAACTTTGGCATACTATCTCTGTTTGACGCACATGATACATCGTTAGAAAGATCTATCTGAGGACTACACTACTAACAACAAATATCGAGTTCGGAATTGATTCATATACACCAGACGTTTGATGCCCAAAAATCGCTTAGGGCCTCAAAACGGCTTTCGAAGTTTAGGACCCGAAAAACTGCCAAAAATAGTAAATTGTGCTACAATTAAGGAAACTGAAAAACTGAAAGAAACAATGGTGGGGGTCCAAGTGGAATAGGCGGGTGGCCACCAATATCCACCTGGATCATTTTATATATGGAATATTCATTTTCTACATACTTTCATGGCATCATTGCTTTTCTCAAGCTATGGTAGTGTAAGAACATAGGAGAGTAACCATTGAGAGCATAACCCATGAAGGAGAAAATGAGCAAAGGAAAAAAAAGTGACTTGTATGCCTAAAGTCATAGGTTACATATTGCATGCCAAGAAGAGACCACGTGCCTTTGCAAGAAGCCCACATATCTTTCCTTTTTGGACAACTAATCTCAAGGATGGGTGAATAATTTAGTGAACATAGACCAAGGATACAAACTTAGGATAAAAGGTGGGCAACAATGAAACATTGTTATTTCCACTTTGCCCCACNCCCCCCCCCCCCCCCTTTTCCCCTCTCGTGGATTCATAGCCCCCTTTCATTTTGTTATTTGTTTGTAGCCTTTAGTGTCCTTTATATAATAATAGAAAGTACCTATTTACAAAGCCAAAATACTACATATGCTTATAACGAATTAAACACTACAAACACATTTGTAATCTAGGGTTAAAATCAAGGTATTGCATGAACACCATTACTTTGTAATAAATGACCATAAGTATTGAGCGAAAGATTGTAATAAATTGTCCGATGATCAATTTTGACCTTATTAAACAAGCCATTGTGAGGGGTGCTTGATCAAAGTTGACCT